>PVJS01017325.1:0-16970 GCA_004027185.1 Glis glis
AATTGTATCAACACTTGAATTTAATTCTACTTCCCCAGCATCTATATAAAGATTCCTATGAAGATGTGGCTGGTTTCTCTCAGTTCTGCTAATAACATGAACAACATGGGTAAATAGGTAACTTCTCTTTATCTGAGCTGTCTCCAAGATTAGAAATTATAAGCAAAATATCTTTGAGGGCCCGAGGCATTTTTCTACTGGAAAAGTTAACTCTGCCAAATCCATTACTGATTTCTGGCTTTGAAGTTCACTACCACACAATTCCTTAGCTAACCTTCCTTTATTCCCATGGACTAAATTTCTGGATGTCTCCAGCTACAAAACCATTGGTCTTAGCAATGGTTGGATAGAAAGGTAGCAGGGTCCTATGTAAAAGCAAGGACTGAAAACAATATATTCTAATCCCTACTCAAGGGCACGTTAATGTGGCCTTGGGCAAATCCATTGAATTTAATAGAATTATCTTTATTAACTTCAAAATAACTCATGGGAGTCAAATGATGTTATATGCAGGTACAAATATGTCACAATGAACCCTGCTATTCTGTATAATATGCACCAATAAATTTCTTTCAAAAACTCATGGGAGGATAAACTGAAACACTTTGAATCATTGTGTAGAACTTCATCTAGTGAATGAAAAGTTCCCTACCTAACTAGTGTTGAGTGATGAACATCTTCCACAGAAGCGGAACACAAAATCCGAACTCACAGGCTGCTCACAATCTGAGCTCTCGCGCTTCTGGACTAATGATTTTCAACTGGGAAAGGTTCTTATGCTTTCCAAAGAGCAAGTGGTCCTGCATTGGTGTACTATACAATCTATTGAGAGAAACAAAAGGCAGTGGCTGAAGAGATCATATCATTCATAAAAAAATCACGGAAGACCACTTGCACTTCGTGCCTGGTGTCAGCGCATCAGGAAGCAGAGACCCTCCCTTGCTTTTTGCCTTACCCCTGGGTTTTATTCAGAAAGCTTTCTCACTACTGTGCCCAGGTAAAAGCTGATGCTAGATTAAGAAGTTATCTTCATTGAAATTCTATTCTGTTTTCTTTTTTTTTTTTTTGAGGTATCGGGGATTGAACCCAGGGGCGTTCCACCTCCGCGCTACACCCCTGGCCCTATTTTTTTTATACTTTATTTTGAAACTGGGTCTCACGAAGTTGCAGAGTCTCACTAAGTAGAGAGAGAGAGAGAGAGAGAGAGAGAGAGAGAGAGAGAGAGAGAGCTGAGACTGGCCGTGAACCTGAATCCTCCAGTCTCCGCCTCCCAAAGTACTGGGATTACAAGCGTGTGCCACCACGCCCTGCCAAATTCTATTCTGAAATGAATCACTTCCAAATGAACTGAGCAAGTACTAGAACTCTCGGCCCACGACGGTGGTGGCTCCTTTTTCAGTATCCTTTGATACACAGAGTGAAATAGAGCCAAAGTTACCACTGCTAGGCCGGGAGTGATGGTGCACACTTGTAATCCCAGTACTTATGAGGCTGAGACAGGAGGATTTCAGGTTTGAGGCCAGCCTCAGCAATGTAGTGAGACTTTCAACAACCTAGTGAGAACCTGTTTCAAAATAAAAAAACAAAAATAACTGGGGGTGTAGCTCAGAGGTAGACACTGAGGTTCAATATCCCCAGTAACATACACACACACACACACACACACACACACACGCACACACACACACACACACACACACAAGTTACTGCTGTTAGTTTCACAAAGCGCTCATTTCAATTGCCAAACTTCATGCCAGGAAGGTTCAAGTATTTTACACCAATGTTTAGACCATACATTTCATTTATCCCAGACAATGAACCGCTTCCCTCAGAGAAGTTGGAACCACTTTACCATTGTGACCTCAGACTAGGCCTCGACTACAAGCGAGAGCTCTTTTTCCCCACAGGGACTCCTCAGAATCTTTATATTTACTTTCTTTTTTTTTCCTCTACATATATATGTTTATTTCTCACAACACAAAATAGGTTCATAATGCATACATATTAAACAAATGTTTGTATTGAATTTAAATTTTTATACTTTTGTTAGTGCATTATAATTATACATCATAGTGAGGTTCAAAGTCATACAAACAAACATGCACACAGGTCTTGGTGTATTTACCTTCAGCTCCCACCCCACTACCCACCCCTCAGCAATGACTGGCTGAGGTGGTTTAGGAAACACTTCTGCATTCACATATATCACTGGGATTTGCAATCTTTTCTAGTCAGTCCTATGTGGTTCACATTAATATGGGCTCTACCCATTTTATGTAATTGATTTTAGATGGGAAACAATAAAACCAGCTTGATTTCAAGTGTGAAGCCATAATTACCATTCCCATTCTTAGTACAATTTCACTATGGCTATCTATATCGTAAAAAACTGTCAGTATAATATCAAAACATTGCAAAACAGAATATAAACCCTCTTATCTTTATACATGTATTATAAACTCTATTGCCTCCCCTTCATCCTACAAATTTTGTTGGTAGGGTGATTCCTCCACCATTAATCTCACTGGTCACATGGGGAAAAAATCATTGCGCATATTTTTCTTTTATCATTCTAGTTTCTTGGTTAATCTTGCCTTTAACATAAATCTTATAATTGATTCGCTTTAAGCTATTTAATCAAACACATAACTAAGCCTCCTTTTTCTCTCTTACAGAGTTTCTACTCAATTCTTTCCTTCAGCAAATATGGTTACATGATTAATATCAATACTAATATGTGCTAAAATCTAAGACTAGTGAATGAAATAATAAAAGAAACTTATGTTCAAGGGGTCATGTATAGATAGTTCAGCAAGTTACTTAATTTCTAAGATTTTGTTTTTCAAATATGATATGAGAATGATATCTACCTTATAAAATTCCTGTGCAGATGAAAGAAAATATATTTAAATGTCTTATTACAGTGCCTGGAATACAGTCAAGCTCTTAAAAATGGTAGCTCTGGTTAGTAGAAGTAGTAGTAGTAGTAGTAGTAGTAGTAGTAGTAGTTGCATTATCAAACTTATTGTTATCTTAGAGTCATTAGATAAATGAGAGGAATGAATAATGAGTGGGACTAAAATGTGCCCTTTGCAAGTCTTTAGAGAGTAATTATGATTTGGTCATAATGAAATTTCTTGAAGTGAGGATGCTCTATAAGTACATGTACCACTGCCCTTTGTGTCTGTAAAATTCAGAAATTTTCCTCGAGATGCTGGGTGCAATAGACCCAGGATCCTGCAGATGCTAGTTTCTGAATAATGCGAGCACTGTTTTATATTTCTTGGTCTTCTACTACAGAAACTGCAAGCAAGTATGTCTCTTTATTGGCTATTCTTGTTTTGTATTTTATTTCTCCCAGAGCGTCTAGAAAAGTGCCTTTTCAATTTCTGCCACTTATAATTTTGCAGTAATTACTGAAACACATATAGGAATGTGCTTCAGGAACTGAAATAAAAGTGCCACTGAAGAAACTGAATAAGGTCATATTAGGACCCTTTTCACTTAAAGTGACAAAAATTAAAATCAAATAAGCTTTCTTAAATGAGACAGAGAGATAAAAAATGTGTTGGCTTTCTTAACCAGAAAACTAAAGAATTGAGTTTTGGGGTTTAGATTGTTATGGAAGACAGAAAATTCTCTGGTAATTAAGAATGAGTATAAGAACCTGCATTAATATTGGCAAGTAATTATAAGCCAGTGAAGGTTTCTGCTGAAGCAAATAGGGTGGTTAGACTTGAAGGTATTTTTTCCAGTAAGGAAACAATGCATTTATTTTAAAACTTTTTATTATATCCAGGCATGGTGGCTCATGCCTGTAATCCCAGTACTTGGGAGACTGAGACAGGAGAATCACAGGTTCCAGGACAGCCTCAGCAACTTAGCAAGACCCCGTTTGAAAATAAGAAATAAAATAGGGCTGGGGGTGTAGCTCCAAGGTAAAATGCCCCTGGTTCCATCCCCAGTACCACAAAATAAACAAGCAAGCAAATAAATAAAAATAAAATGTAAAATTAAAAGGGCTAGGGGTGTAGCTCAGAGGTATAATGCTCCTGGGTTCAATCTCCAGTACCAAGAAAAAATTTATTATGCATATAGCTGGACATTATCTGGTTGCCCACAGTGACAGACTTTCTGCCTTCTCTACCTACCATGTACTTCTGAGCTGACTCATATGAACTGGGCTCCCTTGCCCTCTCTCTACCTTTTTATTTGTTCAGATGATGTGAGGCACTGTCTGAAAGTTTAAGGGTACAAGGAGAGTTGAGAGTATTTATTCTTGCTATTCCTTCTTGCTGTGCCTGGGGTTGACTAAGGCTGTGTTCCTCTACCAAAATTACTGCTTCTTTCAGAAGGGTTTCTCCTCTAACTGGAAGCCTCAGAAGATTCCAAAAATGCTCACTTCCCTCGTCCTTTCAAGCCCACAGCAATGGGCAGCTCTCTGGATTTGCTAATTACTGGGAGTTTTGCCATTAATTAGTTTCCCTTAAACCTTTTTGTAAAAAAAAAAAAAAGATGACTTGGTAAACCTGTTTTCAATTATCCCTTAGGACTTTGCTATATTTTTCCAGCTGATTTCCTGTTTGATACAGTAATATTAATTATGACTGCCTCCTGAAAAGGTTGTTCTCATATTGAATGGATACATGAACCCTCCTATATGGGTGGAAGAATGGAATTCTATGGCTTCCAGTGACATCTTAACTCTTCAAATTAACACCAAGGAAGCATGGATGAAATGCTGATGGGATGCAAAGTCTTGGGAGATCTCATGGCTCTAACATTCAGACACTGTGGTGATAATGGTGCTTACAATGATTTGGGCATGGCGTGGTGGTTTCTGCAGGCCTCTGAGAGTTTGCACAAAGAACAAAGTTATGTTGCAAGAATTTTTCCTCACCAAGTATTCACACCATTTCAATGTGACCTTGCAGCACTTTCCCCATAGAGGTAGTCTATTGCTCCATCCCTTTACTATGGGCTATTGACTTTTTCTGGCCAACAGATGTAGCAGACACAATGTTGTGGCAGGTCTAAGTGTGCCTTGCACACATCCATTCTTGCTTTTGTAACTCTGCCAACCTCCAGGTGATGTAGCCTGGGCTAGCCTGTAGGTTGATAAGAAATCATTTTCCCTTCATCCCAGCTAACAGCCAGTCAACTGTCAAACATGTGAGGTCAGTCCACTTGTCCACCGGCTACAGGAAGCACCCAGCAGAAAGAACAATTCATATATTTAACTACATTAAAATTAAAATGGTTCTTAGAACACTATAAAGTAAAAACAAGTCACTTTATGAAAATATAATAGGCAATGGACTTGATTTGGAAATACATTTTAAAAAACCTCACATATTTTTTAAAAAGTTTTAAAAAAAGAATAGGCAACTCAGTAAGAAAAATATGCTAATAATTTCAACAGCTATTTTATAAAAAGGAATAGATCTGAATCATAAGCATATGAAAATGTGCTTAATCTCTTTATAATTATGAATGTGCAAAATAATAACATAAGAGGATACCATTACTCACACAAAATATTTTCAAAAATATTAAAGTTAGAAAATACCAAGTGTGTTTAATTAAATTATTGGTTTCAATTCTTCATCTCCCTATAATAGAATTATGCAGCTATACCTTTGCCAGAAATTCAAGACAGGCAGAGAAAACTTTCCTCACCTCTTAATAAAAGTAGATTATGCTTCCAAAAACAGGGCCACGGTGGTTTCATGGGTTATATGTTCCTAATTTTAGAACAGAATTAGAAAATCCTGGGTATTTAATCTCTGAGACTCTAGCCAGCAGAAGAATTACTCTTAGCTATCAATTTCACAAAGCAAGAATTAAATTATTCCCTTTTCTCTGAGGATAGAGTAGTACACACCCAAAGAAGGAAGAGATGTTACAATGATAATTACGCAGATAAAAGTAAGTAAATGGAATTAGAAAATGTTTGATGTAATATTTTTATACTTCTCAGGTAATGAGAAGATAATGATGTAAAGTGAGAAAAAGCCCTAAATCAACCATAATGCCAACTTTGTTACAATCCTCACATTTACATTTAGTATAGTTTCTATTGGACAAATCACTTAGATGATCTTTTTATTTTTCATTATAATTTTTTGGTACTAAGAATTGAACTCTTTTATTTTTTATTTTGAAATCAGGTCTAGCTAAGTTGCTGAGGGCCTTGCCAAGTTCCTGAGGCTGGTCTTGAACCTGCAGTCCTCCTGTCTTAGCCTACCAAGTACTGGAATTACAGGTGTGCATCACCACGCCCAGCTCTCTAACAACTTCATAACTAGAAAAACAAAGTTTATCTTTTTAAACTGAGAGTTTAGGGCACCTTGAGTTTGCTTCTGCATTTTACATTTCAAATCTCTAAAATAATGGTATGTACATATATGAAATTATCAATACCAATCTCAATGACATGTATGGGGAAGGGGAGGGGGTGGAGTATGATCCAGAGGGGACACACCAAGTGTTGTGTGCAGGTATATTCCTATCACTCTCTATACCTCAGTATGATATATAGTTGCAATGCACCAATAAAAGTATAAAAAATCTCTAAAATAATTTTTATCCTTTTTGAAATCTTTGCCTTCTCAGTGAAGAAGGCAAAGCAACATCAGCAAACCTCAGCAACATGGTGAAGTCAATCAAAACTTTAAACACAGTGTTCCAAGTGGAAAATGGAGTATAAACATGCTGAGTATCTCAGTGACCTTTAAAATAGTAGCACCATGCTGGTTGCAAAGCAATATCCTATCACAGCACTGTCAGGATCATGAAACAAGGCATTTAAGCTAAATACCAAAAAAAAAAAAAAATACAAAAAGAAAGTGCCAATGGATAACATCCTTAACTACATTCCAATAAGAATCTAAATCAAAATATTTGGTAGTCCCAAACTTCTCACTGGCAATTTCAATCCCATGCAGAGGGAAACTCTAAGCAGGATTGGAGACAAGCAAAGAGTTTCCTCCAGCATCTGAGGAGCTCCTAACATTGTTGGGAAATTCTCTCTGGCCTGACAAAGACTGCACAGACATAGGCAAGGCTCAGAGAGAGGAAGCAGAGCAGCTGCTGCTTGCCTGCATTTGTGACATGTACGCCAACCTCCTCTTAGCGGGGGGAAGGTCTGGTTAGAGAAGTGTGCTGACCATCTGGGATCCCTCAAGGCTGGTCCTGAAGTGGGTGTTTTCTTCCCAAAGTTAAAGTGTGTGGAGTTGGGCTACCAAATGGGCTTAACGGCAAGGAGAACTTGAAATGCACATTGAGTGCCAAGGCAGAGACAAAACCAAGGGCCAGAGGATCAGGAACTCAGTATGAAGAATACTCAGTTTTAATGGAGAAAAGAGAAGGAAACTCAACAAATTACGGGGCTAGAGGATCATTGTTTGTGAGAGAACTTAATTTTCCAAATTTATAGTTTATTGTGTAAAAATGATACGATATAGTAACAGCATTTCATTAAAGATATGCACCACATCCAATGGCTATTTAACAGCAGAGGGTCTGGAGAAGTCAGGGGCAAGCTTCTATCTCCCTCTTAAGTGAAGACCATACTAGATGTACTTCTTAGTGAGGCAACTTTTAGACACTGCTAGCATATGTGTGCAGAACTCTGGAGTCAGAGAAAGAGGGAAAGTCATACATGTCACAAGTTGAGAAATGGAAGAAGCAGTAATTATGGAGGACAAATTATCACTTTTATTTGTTAATAAGCGCAGGCTGAAGGATTAGACTTCAAGTGTGATACTGAGGGAGGATTGCCAATATTGGACTTCTGAATTAGACTCAGGCACCCAGTTGCAGGCAGTGATGGACTAGGGGAGGCCTGTCTGCATCCTGGAGGTCAGCCCAGGTAAAGCTCATGGTGCAAAGAAGAGAGCTTGTCTTGTAAACAGGCTTGTTCCCAAAGAGAGCCAAGTGGAAGTGAGCCAAGCCTGTGCAGTTATCCTACCCACGTTTACCACCCAGATAAATGATTTTACTTCCCCGGGACAAAATAAGCAAAGCAGAGGAGAAAGTTCCAGGTTCTACTGATTGAGTTCCATTCGTAGGAAAGAAGCATTAGGGATAGGAAAGGCACCTTACCCACTAATAGGAAGTGGCCTAGGTTGGATAAGCAGGCTGGGGCCAGGGTGAAAGGAGGTCAGAAACATGGTAGTGTCAGCCAGGGAGGCAGAAGTTAAAGTGCTACACTTCAGGACCTGGAAGGAAGTATGGCCATCCTGATCTAACCTGCATGTAATTAACATGTTTTAAAGAGCCTCGAATACTGAACAAAGGAGGGAAGGAATTAAGCCCAGCTCTTGTATATCACATATCCATATCTGCTTGTGCCCCAATGCTTCCCTGCATCTGCTTGGCACTTTATACTTTTCAAAATGCTTCCACATATTGTCATTTTATTTATGCTCATAATTATTTTTTAAAGAAACAAAACCATCATTATTAGTAGTATTTTATAGAAAAATACAGAGATCCAAATTGTCACTTTCTTGGAAGTATGCAATATAACAAGAGCATAGGCTTCCTAAAATTGTTTATGTCTAGGATATGAAACTTTTCACTTATTTGATGATACAAGGAGAAGCTAAGAAAGAAAGCTAAGACATGTTTCTTCACATACCGGCCTTATTCTCAGAATATAAATTTCAACTACATGGAGCTTCAGTCTGAAGCAAAGGAGTTATTAACTACCTTGTCTTGAAATCTTTGGATCATTCAGTCTGTAAGCTAAAATTTTACACAATACCATAGAGAGGAAAATAAATTTTGTTGTTTTATTTTATTGCAGTACTGGGGATTGACCCAGGAGCAGTCTAGTTCTAAGCTACACCCCCAGCCCTTTTCAGATCTTTTGTTTGTTTGTTTGGAAGCAGGTTGCTGAAAGCCTCACTAGGTTGCTGAAGCTGTCCTCGAATCTGTGATCCTCTTGTCTCAGCCTCCCAAGTACTGGGATCACAGGCATGTGCCACCACGTCTGGCTCAATTTTGTTATCTTAAACAGATCTATTAAAGGCAGGATACAGACGCTCCATTTGTATGTATGCAAATATATATATATATATATATATATATATATATACACACACACACATATATATTTTTTTGCTAAACTCACAGTAATGTAGGAAAACTATTCTATGTATTGTTTTTAGAGAGCAAGGAATTTGTATGCAAGCTATTCACTCATTCACTTATGTTAAGTGAACAGTAAGTGCTGGGTTCTACACTCGATGCTGTTTACAAAGGAGAAAAAGACTTGGGCCCCATCTTAAGATGGGCATATTCAAGTCAGGGGAATGGACAGATAGATTAATATAATAAAATACTATAGTTGAAATGACAGGAGAGTAAATAGCATGCAGTGGGAGCACAAAGAATAAATAAAGGAATTTGTTTTAAAGTCTAAACTTTCCTTGGAGATTTTATGTAACTCATAATTTTTATTCTACCATAATTTTACTGTATAGTCTTATAGGAGCTGGGTTGACCTGGCTCAGCTTGTAAGTAAAAATGATTTGTCTCTAATGTCCATAAAATTCCTTAACAAAGAAGGTATAAATGCTTGGTATTAATTGTCATTGTATGAATGATCACTTTAGCATTTCCCTGGCTATCAAGGCATCTTCAAGGCGGGGATAAGGAGAGAAAAAATGCTTGGGCCCCAGAGCAGTTAGAATAATGTAAGTATTGAGTGATATTTGAAAGACAACATGTTCTATTATCCTAGCTCAGAACAAAGTGATAAGTCTCCGTGAGATCTCTGGACTGACCAAGCAACAAGCTAGTCATTTAATGAATCCCTGAACAGCACCTGCTTTTATGATGTTCTCTGTGCCTATTGGGGTATATTCAATAAAATCCAGCATGTCCCCATCACATAGGGTCCTATGGAAATAACTGATACTGTGAGTCAAATATTGGGCCATCTTTCAGAAAAGAGAAAATATTTCTGGCAGTATTCTCCTTGCAAGAATCTTCTTCTATGAAAAGTTCTTTCGACAGGCTTATTGTGGATAGGAAAATAGGCCTGGGTTAGTTTGCCTGATGAAGCATTTTAAATCCCCACTGTCAATTGGACGATTCATTTCATTCAAGTAGAGAAGATCCCAGGGGGTCTTGTTTGTTCTTATGATGAGAATATAAGCCATAGTTATGACATAAATGCCTAGTTTTGAAGCATCCCACTCTAAAAATATTCACCTTTTTCAATAGGGGATCCACCTTAGAAGACACAATTGGGACAAGTATCTATAGTTCTCTAAGGGCTCTTTCACTATGATTTATTTTCTTTGCCCCAAATAGATTTGTACCCCATTTTTTCCTTCTTGAAATGAATAACCTACCCAATTAGATGTTCCTTAGAGACAACTGAGATGTAAAGAGCAAATAATTCATGTATTTGATTTCCCGAGTTTGGCTAAATTCTTGAGACAGCCTCTGGTTTTAGTGCTAACAAATATGCTATAATATAGGCCAGGAGATTGCAGCAAGTCCCAGAGAGGCCCTGGGTAGTCCCACAAAGCCTGGTAGGGAAATATCCATGGCACAATGTCATTAGGCAGCATTTCTAGACACGACAGGCCATTTGTCATATAGTGAGGAGTACACAGCATCAGTCTACAGATGTGACACTGGCATCAGTAGTGCAGAAGCCCCAGAAAGAGCAGATGCAGAGGTAGGAAGGGATTGAGCACTAGGCGTGGTTTTAGGCATTTTCTAATAGACTGACAAGGGCAAGCTGCAAAGTGCCCAAATAAGGGAACTTAAAATAACCAGACTCTTAATGTGAGCTGATGAGGAGGATAAGTTTTGAGGACAGAACCAGCCAAGAGGCTGAACTATGCGTCTCAGGTAAGCAGACTGCACTACAGGTAGCATTAAGGTTAATGCAGAAGGTACCAGCAGTGGAACCTCTGAATCAGGAGGACGGTCAGGAACTAGGTAGGCAAGTGTTCTAGACTGAATGTGTGTCCCCCCACTCGCCCCCTCAAAAAATTTTAAGTTGAAGCCTTAGCCGCCAGAATATTTGGAGTAAGGAAGTAATTAAGATTAAAAGAGGTCATAAATGGAACTAGAGAATACTATGCTGAGATAAGCTAGTAGTAGAAAATGAAGGGTCATATATTTTCTCTTGTATGTGGAAGCTAGAGAGAAATTGAAAAACAGATAAACGAGGAGAGATACTAATAGAATAGTAGAAGGGGATTTAGGGAAGGAGATGGGGAGGGGAAAAGGGAGACTGGATGAAGGAAACAGTTCAAGTAATGCTATGTAACATATATGAAGTTATCAACACCAGTCTCAATAATATGTACCAGAAAGGGGAGGGAATGGGATGGCATCTGGACGAAAACACACCAAGCGCTGTGTGCATGTATGTTCATCACTCTGAACCTCATTATGAGATGTAATTACAATGCACCAATAAAAGTATATTTACAAAGGAGATCATCAAAATGGAACCTTGATCTGACACCAAGTATGCCCGCACACACACAGAGGAAGGGCCATTGAGCACCCATTGAGAAGGCAGCCATCTGCAACCCAAGAGAAGAACCCTCACCAGACACCAACCATCCCAGCACCTTGATCTTGGACATACTGACTCCACAGCTATGAGAAAACAAATTTCTGTTGTTTAAGCTGCCCAGTCTTCAGGACTGTGTTATGGAAACCTGAGAAGACTAATATAGTGAGCAATGACAGAGAAATTGGAAAGGGAGTTAGACGATTTCAGGTTTTAGTGAGAACTATGAGTTGAGGAATTTACCATTATAGCATTAGATATTATATTTCTCAATAGGGTGTAAGCTGCAGGGGAGCAGGGTCTCAGTCACTCGCTGCTATATCCACAATTCCTAGAACACAGCAGGTGCTTAAGAAATACTGGCTGAATGAATTTTGCTTCACCAAGACTGTCCAGAGACCTGCAGGGAGGGCAATTGGAAACAAAAGCCGAGAATAAAATGGCTCCCATAGTAGCATTGTGCACACAAAAGACACAAGACTGGTGTTATACCCAAAACAGAGCTTTACAGAGGCCATCACTAGATAGTCTCCAAACTATATCTCCAAACTAGTTTCAGAGTAAGCATCATTCTCTAGACTACTGTACAATGCTCAGTGAGCCAATTTGGTTGTCTTGCAAATGGCAAGAGGTAGCCAGGCATGATGGCACACACCTGTAATCTCAGTAATTAGGAGGCTGAGACAGCAAGATCGCAGGTTCAAAACCAGCCTCAGCAACTTAACGAGGCCCTCAGCAAACATTTTCTACCACTTGTCTTTTTTTTTTTTTTTTTGGTACTGGGGATTGAACCCAGGGGCATTCTACCTCCAAGCCACACCACCAGCCCTTTTTATTTTTTTTTTTATTTTGAAACAGGGTCTTGCTAAATTGCTGAGGCTGGCTTCATACCTGCAATCCTCCTGTCTCAGCCTCCCAAGAATTGGGATTACAGGTGTGCACCACCATGCCTAGCTTCAATTGGCATTTTCTTACTTTCAGTTTTTTTAAAATAGTACTAGTAGTGTTATGTTATTGTGTTAATACTTTGTGTACCTTTGATTATTAAAGTGAAATGAATTTTCATGTTTTTTTCAGCCAGATGATTTCATTTTTTTACTGTGTGGGAGTGTTATATAAATATTCCAAAATCAAGTCAATTGCCTAATATATCTCTTGCACATATCTCCTCATTATTCTCTCAAAGTAGCTTTCTTCACTTTCTTCTAATACAGGTTGTTTTGGGGGTTTTTTTGTGTATATGTGTGTGGTTCTGGGAATTGAACCCAGGAGTGTTCTACCTCAGAGCTACACCCCAGCCCTTTTTATTTTTTGTTTTGAAACAGGGTTTCTGCTAGGTTGCTAAGATTCTCACTAAGTTGCTGAGGCTGGCCTGGAACCTGCCATTCTCCTGTCTCAACCTGCCATGTACTGGGATTACAGGCGTGTGCCACTACGCCTGGCTAGGTTTCATTTTAATATGACTAAATGTATCTATCAATTTTTAGTGAATACTTCCTCTATTTTTAAAGAAGTTATTCTTTACCTCAAAAGTCACAAAATTTTCTTCTGTATTAATTTATTTTAAACATTAGTTTGCCTTTAATGATGAAATCTTTAATTCACCTGGGATTTTGAGGTGAGGAGAGTAAAATATGAGGCAGTGTTGATCCAATTCTATTTTTTCATATGAACTCCATTTATCCCAGCACCTTTTGTTGTTGGAAAGTCTGTATTTCTCTACGTATGTGTTATTCTATCTCTCTCATGTATCAAGAATCCATTGACACATAATTTGGGAGTATTGTTCTACCTAATGCTCTATGTGACTATTATAGAAGCATGTTCCTTTAACTTATTAAAGATTAATATTATCTTGATATGTAATATGAAAAGTCCATCCAGTTTAGGAAAAGGGCAAGTTAAAATTCACTGCTATTCCTGAGATTCCTAGATTTTCTTAAATAAATGTTCCCCAGATTTCTGCAAGTTTTTAGTTAATTCCCAGAATTCTGAAAAATCTTCTTAGGATAATATTTGCTTATATTTTATTTATTTATGAAAGAAATAATTTCTGGAGGTCCTTAACTGTCATTCCCGCTGACATCACTCTGATAAACATTTAAATATTGAATGTATATTCTACAATCTTGAATAACTTTCCTATTCTAATAGCTGCATTGCTTTTGAATGCTTATGTCTACAAATATATCATTGCTGAGCTATGACTACTTTGTTCCTTCTTCTCCACTCTTTATGATTTATTTTTGTCTTATTAGGACCTTTAATGCAATGTTTAATAGAAGTAGTCAAAGCAAAATTTTTTTGCTTTATCACCAATCTCAAAGCAAAACTTTGTGTTTTACTAATTATAAAGTTGCTATAAAGCTGGGTGTGGTGGCACACACCTGTAATCCCAGTACTTGGGAGGCTGAGGCAGGAGGATTTCAGGTTCAAGGCTAGCCTCCAAAACTTAGTGACACCTTTGGTAACTTAGCAAGACCCTGTTTCAAAATAAAAAATAGAAAGGGCTAGGAGTATAGCTCAGAAGTGGAATGCCCCTGGATTCAATCCCCAGTGCCAAATAAAAAAAAGTTGCTATAGTTATTTTTATATAAACTCTACTAGATTAAGAAGCCTTATTTCTTTTCTCAGTTTTCTATCTAATATGAATGTTGAATTTTTTGCATATATTGAATAAAATAGTTATTTTCCTCTATATTGTGTATGTAGTAAATTATATTAATTGATTCTCTAATATCAAACCAAAGTTAGATTTCTTAGATAAATTAAACATGGTCATAATTTCTTATTCCTTTATGTTTTCTGGAATATATTTGTTAACATTTTATTTGAATTTTGCCTCACTACTTGGGATTGAAATTGGCTTACAATTTTCCTTCTTCATACTATTCTTTTCAGATATTGGTAGCATCAGCTTCATATCATATTCATAAAATGACTTGAAAAGTTTTGTCACCTCACCTGAGGGATTTTGTGTATGATTGGAATACTTTCTTTGCTGAGAATTTGATAATATTCACTTGTGAAATCACTGAACCCTGGATCCCCCTTCCGAAGCAATTTTTGATTGCTGATGCAATTCTTTCCATTCAAATTCAAGTTTTTATTTCTTCTTAGTTATTTATGGTAGTGTCTTAGTCTGTTTGGGCAGTTGTAACAAAATACCCTAGACATAAACAACAGACATTTATCTCTCACAGTTCCAGAATCTGACAAGTCCAAGATTAAGCAGACTGAGTTAGGGGCTGCCTTCTTGTTCATAGATGGCAGCTTCTATCTGTGTCCTCACATAACAGAAGGGATAAGGGACCTTTCTCAGACTTCTTTTATAAAGTCATTGATTCACTCATCTATTGATGGACACCTAGGTTAGTTCCATAATTTGGCCACTGTGAATCATGCTGCTATGAACATGGGTATGCATATATTACTGTAGTTTTCTGGTTACAACCCCTTTGTTATGATACCCAGTAGTGGTATAGCCGAATCATATGGTGGATCCATTCCCAGTTTTCTGAGGAATCTCCACACTGATCTCCATACTGGTTGAACAAGTTTGCAATCCCACTAACAGTGTAGAAGAGTCCCAATTTCCCCACATCCTCGCCAACATTTGTTGTTGTTTGACTTCATGTTGATTGCCATTCTAAGTGAGGTCAGATGAAATCTTAGTTTTGATTTGCATCTCCCTGATTGCTAATGATATTGAACATTTTTTCATGTATCTATTAGCCATTTGTCTCTCTTCTTTTGTGAAGTGTCTATTCATTTCAGTTGCCCACTTCTTGATCGGATTGTTTTCTTAGTGTAAAGCCTTTTAAGTTCTTTGTATATCCTAGATATTAGACCTCTATCAGAGGGATAGCTTGCGAAGATCTTCTCCCAAAATTGTGGGAAATACACACAATGGAATTCTACTCAGCAATAAAGAAGAACATAATAACATCATTTGCAAGAAAATGGAAGGATCAGGAGAACATTATGTTAAGTGAGATCAGTCAATCACAAAAAACGAAGGGACATATGTTTTCATTAGTATGTGCAACCTAGGGAGTAGTAGGGACACACAGGGGACTCCGGTTGATAATGGAGAACCCTCAGTGGGGCAAATGAAGTGGTACAAGGGAAGGAGAAGGGCAAGAAAAAAGCGAATCAGTGGAATTACTATCATAAACGATATGTACATGTGAGAATATACCAACATCATTCTCGGTACTTCATACGGGTGGGGGGAGGTGGGGGGACGCTGAGAGCTGTGTGCATGTATATTAACATCAAATAGATATTCATTGTGATGTAAGACTCCAATGCGCCAATAAAAGCAGGTTAAAATAAATAAATAAATAAATAAATAAATAAAGTCCCTGATTCCATAAGCTAATCACCTCCCAAAGACCCCCACCTCCTTGTAACATCACCTTGGGATTTAGGGTTTCAACATATAGATTATGGAGGGAAACAAACATTAAAACTATAACCAGTAGCTTGTGTTCTAAAAAATTATTCACTTTGCCCAAAATTTCAAATGTATTAGTATAAGGTTTTCATAGTATGTTTTTATAACTTTTGATGCCTATATACCATTTAAAATGATGTCACCTTTCTTATTCCTGAATACTTTTGCCTTTTAAAAAAATCAGTGTTACTGGAAATTTCTGTTACATCATTTTTCAAAGAATCAACTTTTGTTCTTGCTTATCTATTGCATTTTTATTTTTATTTTGTTGATTTCTTGTCTTAGTTACTTTCCTTATTTAGTTACTATTTTTACTTCTTATTCTAATATCTTGAAAAAAAGATTAGTTCTTTTTTTTCAGCTGATCTTTCTTAATACCATATGCATCTATGGGTATTCTTCCTTTAAATATTGTGCCTCAATGCATTTTAAGATATATACATATATATTCATTCACTCCACTATTTTGAGCATTTTTCAAGCAGAAATTTAATAATAATAATTTGGCCCAACATTTTGCCCAAAATAGAAGTCAATACTTTTATTGATGAAAACACCACTGTATTCTGATTTGTTCTACTCTTGTAATTGTTAAAATTATAGTATTCTATATCTTTATCCAACTTTTATCTTTCCAATGCTTTTATTTAAATAATATGTTTTCTATCTCTACTAATTAGACCTATTATACTTCTTTCATTCTACACAGCAAACTTCCCTTCTGATCAATTCTATCCCCTAGCATAATATTTGAGGATGACTATAGAAATGTCAGCAGAGACTTCTGGACTTCTTGTACACTTAACCCTCTTTAGCATGTGCAAGTACTTTTAATCTTTATATGCTCAGTTTCATTAATTCACATCACCTCTACTGTAAGATTCATTTAATTTAAAATATGGAGCTTCATAGCTTCTTCTTCTCATTCAGACTTATCAAGTCACAAGAGACTATTGCACT
>PVJS01017325.1:17070-36414 GCA_004027185.1 Glis glis
TCTCTCTCTCTCTCTCTCTCTCTACTTAGTGAGGCTCTCCGCAACTTCGTGAGACCCCGTTTCAAAATAAAGTATAAAAAATAGCACCGGGGGTGTAGCAGGGAGGTAGAACGCCCCTGGGTTCAATCCCTGGTACCGCAAAAAAAAAAAAGAAACACAAATGAAGTATACTACAGAAAGTTACAAGGCATTCCTGTCTTTAGAATAGTAAGAAGAGGAATAAGAATATTCCATAAAAGAGATAAGAAGAAACAGCTGAACTTTTAACAGCGGCATGTAGGATAGGGTGACATAGTCACATCCCAAGGAACCTCATCTACAGATTGAGCAGGTTCTCACCTGCCAATTATTGCCTCCAGGTTCTCACCTAATATTCACAAACAGTGCACCAAACCCTGGTGCAGGGGAAGAAAGGAGCTCAGAGACATCTTCCCTCAGAGGTGTAGGACTTCCTACATATTAAAGATAGCAACCTTAGCAGGTGGGAGACCAGGAGAAGAAAGATGAAAAAATGTTTCTCAATGGCACTTCAGGCTTTCAAACATCAAAAACTGTGGACACATCAGTAGATGTGAGAGACACATCTAGGGCTTCTAGGCTTTCAGAGTGGAACGCAGCTGCAATCTTATGTCATCAGGAGACTTCAGGGCTCAAAACAACATATACTGAGGCTCAGCTAGGAAGCAGTAGGACTGGAAAGCAAAAGTAAAACAAAACTGAAACTTCACAGCTGCTCCAAATTCTAGCAGCTGGGATACAAAGCTAAAAAATATTACTACATTCCAAAAACTGCAAGCCCAACAGATTTCCAGAAAGTCATTAGTGCTTATATCCCAGATCATACAAAAGGGAATGTCTTGATCTCAAACTAAACATGCTTAAAGTCAGTGGTGAAATAAGTGAAAGCCACCACAAACTTCAGATCCAACACATCTACCAATCAGACTAAATCAGTCACCTCTCTAGGAGCTTGATAAAGTTTTGTACCCTCTTTCTGGAGGTAAATAATATTTACTCCTATTTCTACAGATGTTTTATATAAAATATCAGTCTATAATTAAAAAGCATAGAACATATGAAAAGGTAGGAAAATGAGACTCTTGCTCAAGAGAAGAAACAGTTAATAAATGCAGACCCAGAGAATTTCAACATGATCATATTATTGACAGGAGCTTTAAAATGATTATGACTAAAATGCTAGGGATTGTGATGGGAAAAGTTGGTGAAATGTGTAAGGAGATGGTTAAATGTATCAGAGAGATGAAAGTTATAATAAAAAGAGAAATGGAAATGCTCATAATGAAAGGTGTCATGCCCAAAATGCAATATATATATAATGGACTTAATTGTAGAGGAAATGATTAGAAAACTGAAAGATAGGTTAAATAAAAAGAATCCCAACTAAAACTCAAAGACTAAAAAGGAATGTGAACCTAACAAAACAAATATATGTAATTGTAGTCCTAAAGAAAGAAAGGTTGAGGCAGAATGAATATTTGATGAGATAACAGCTGAAACTTTCAAAAATTGGTGACAGACACCAGCCTATTGGTCCAAAATGCTCAGCAAATCAAGCAGGATAAATACAATGAAAATGTGTCTATATTCAGCATAATCAAATTAATAAAAATAAAGAATAATTCTTAAAACTATCTAGAGAACAAAAGACTAATTATTTACAGGAGGAAATAATATAAGTAATGGCTACTATTTTACCAGAAATGAAAAGACCAGATTAAAGTGGTTTTACTATTTTTAAAGTGCTAAAAGAAAAAAGAACAGATTAAACCTGTCAAATCTAGAATTCAATTTCAAGTGAAAATATCCTTCAACTTATGAAAGCTGTATAAAGATGTCATCGGGTAGCCTAAAGCTAAGAGAATTTTTCTCTAGTAAATCCACATGCGTGTGCGCGCACACACACACACACACACACACACACACACACACACACACAAGATAAATAGAAAAACAGTTTATTTAAGCTCAAAGAAAAGGATGCCAGAGAAAACCAAATTCTTTCAAAATGAAGAAAGAATAGAATATCAGAAAAAGTAAAGACCAAAGTTTTAAACATGACCTTTCTATTTATTTTATACTTATTTATATTCATATATTTTAAAAAGAATTGTTTTTATTAAAAATAATAATAATGATTTTTTGGAGATTAGAGTATGTGTAGAAGTAAATTGTAATAATCCAAGAAAGAAAGAGTAGAGAAAATAAATGGAATTATGATATTATATTTTATAAGATTTTAATGCAGATTATGAGGTGATATGCTATTATTTTTATTTAAAGGTAGGCTGTGTTAACTTAATGATTCCTGTTGTCATTTCTAGAGCAATTAATAAAAAAGATATAACTGAAAAGTCAATGAAAGAGATAAAATAAAATACCCCCCAAAATGTGATTGACCAAAAGAAGAAAGGAGGAAAAGAAAAAAAGTAAAATGTTAATGCAAGTATAGAACACTGAAACCTACCACATCAATAATTACATTAAATGTAAATGGAATAGCAATTTCAATTAAAAGGAAGAACTTTCTATACTCAGTAAGAAAAGAAGATGATGTTTAACCCTTAGTTATAAAGGTGCAGATGTATTGAAAATAAAAGTGTGGAGAATATTCTCATGCAAAACTAAATACAAGAAAATGTATGACTATACTAATTTTAGGCAAAGAAAGACTTCAAAACAAGAGCATTAGTAGAAACAAAAGAAGTTGTTTCATGATAAATAATTCAAGAAAACATCACATCTCAAACATTCCCTTAATTATAGCAAAACTTCAAAACATTAATCAAACTTGAGAAAACAAATGGGAGAAATAGATAAATCCATAATCATATTTGAAGATTTTTAGCAAACCTTTCTTGGTACCATTAGAATTAAGTAGACAAAAAAATCAGTAAAAATGTAGCTCTCGAAATTACTATCAAACAATATGCCCCAATTGACACTTATAGAATACAACTTCCAACCACAATATATTCATTCCTTTCAAGTTTACCTGGAGCTTTCACTAAGATAGACAATATAGTAGGCCTTAAACAAATTGTAATTACAGAGAACACATTCTTACAATACAAAAGCATTAAATTAAAAATCAATAGATATCTAGAACTAAATTTAGAGCATATAGGGATTTTACCATAGAAAAATATAATATATATTTAAATAAATGTATATTTGGATAAATATATTAAAATAAATATAATAATTAAGTATATATAAATATATAGAAATGACAAATATATAGAAAATACTGAAATTAAAGTATTCCCAAGTGATTTATGGCTCAAAGAAGATGCGTAAATAAATTAGAGAATATATTGGAGTAAGTAATGATAAAACTGTAGCTTATAAAAATACATGGGATGCAGCTAAAACACTGGTGAAATAGAAATAAATACATTGAAATAGCAGGTTTTCTAAAAAGTCTAAAATCAGTAACCCAACAAGCTTCCACTTGAACAGGCTAGAAAAAGAAGAACAAATTATATGCAAATTAGAAGAAAAATTTGAAGTGGAAACAAGTGAAATGAAAAGTAGAGAAAATCATTTGGGCACAGTGGTGCATGCCTGTAGTCTCACCTATTTGAAAGGCTATGACGGAGGTACAGCTTGAACCCAGGGGTTCAAGGCAAGCCTGGGCTACATAGTAAGACCCAAGTTAAAAAAAAATAGAGAAATCCAAGCAGGTTGGTAATTAAAAAAAAAGAAAAATATAGAGGAAACATAAATTGACAGCGGAAATAAAAGCAAAATGGACACATGAACAATAAAATAAAATGTGGACAAATATACAAGATCCATCAAATGGACAGATTTCAAAAACATCATGTTAAATAAGACAGGCATGGAAGAATGCATACTCAATAATTCCATTTATATGAAGCCCAAGAACAGATCAAATTTATTAACAGTGGCAAATACTAGAAAGTCAAGGAAGGCGTGATAAGGGAAAGAAATGACTGAAGAGGTGCATGAGGGAATTCTCTGATGTATTGGTAAAGGTCTATATCTTGCTTTCTTTGATGTATACAATTGTTAAAACTGAATAAGATACATGTGTGTTTTATTTTATGTTAACTACCCCTCAATTTTTATGAAAGAAAAGCTTAAAAAGTAGACCATCTTTATTTTCCGTCTGCATTTAGAAGAGAGGCTCAGTTCTGTCACTGCCTTACATTAGACATTTCAGGAGCTCTCGTATTCCTCCCTTGATTAGCTTTCCCCCAATCTCCTGCCTCACGTATCTCTCCCCAGATATGTTTTTCCCTCTATAAGAGTTTCTCAACACTATTTTTACTCCCTGGAGTTTTACTCCTCTCAACCTATCCAAGGTCTTATGATCCTTCAAAGCCCAGTTCTTGTCTCCCTTAAGTCTTGCCCATCTACTCTTGGCAATACTAATGTTGACATTACTACTAATAATTGCCATTTCTCAAGGAGTTTGCATTCTGTGCCCTGTGCTGTTTTACATGTTTGATCACTTCTCATAACAACCACAGGAGATAGGCAATATTATCTCTATCCTTATTATAGTAGAGGAAAGTTCAGAAGCACTTTGCTGAGTATTATACTACTAAAAAACAAACGTGGGCAACACTAAGTATAAAGACTATTCTGTTAAGTCATTATACTACAGTTAATCCTATTCTTTCTTTTGGTCAGTACAACTTAATACTTTAATATATAATTTTTTGCTACTGTCTCTTAAGAATAAATACCAACGCAGTCATTTCTCTTATTCCTCCTAAGAGACTTAACATATTTCTAGTCACAGAGATAAATAGTTGCTGATTAAATAAAATGTTATTGTCTCCAGAGCTAGCTAGATCTTTGCCCATGTAAATTAAGGAAACAGCCACAATAATTAGGACTGAAATAATGGAAATTTTGTTGACTTATGGCTTATTTTATGCCAATACTATCACTTGTCTGACACAACCTGTATAGGCCACTATGATTATTAGAGGCTGTCTTCATCAGCATTCTCACAGCTATAATCCAAGAACTGACCATACAACTCAGAGGAAGGAAGATTTATTTGCTCACATTTTTTGGACATTCTGGGTTCAGTCCTTATGAGGCTGGCATCTGGATCTCAGGGAATGGCCGCGAGAAGCGGAGAGAAGGAGAGCACAAGGCTTTGCTCTTCACATCATAGAAGCCAGAAGCATGAGAGCAAGCCAGGGGAGGAGGAACCATATATAATCCCTAAGGCCTCAGCCCCAGGGACCCGCCTTCTCCAGCCACACCCTACCAGCCTGGGCCACCACCCAGATTACAACAGAGCCCCGCTTCCAACATTGCCACCCCTATTTTCATGAGGGTTAGGGGGCATTTTATTTCCAAGACATTACAGAGCCAATTTCTTAAACATTAGCAGGAGTGCAGGAGCATAGTTACCTATACATGTACTTAGTATTCATCAGAAGTATTAAGAAAGCAAGAATAAGACATTTAGGTAAAATCTTTTAACACAAAATTAAAGCCAAGAGTGTTTCATTCTAACTCTCTGTTGTTTTCTTTTTTAAGAGTATGAAAGTTTTATTTTTTTGTTGGTGCCTTATAATCATAGATGGTGTCGAAGTTCAGAGTGACAGAGGCATACATGCACATAGTATTTAGTGAGCCCTCCTCCAGTTCCCACCCCACACCCTCCCTCCCCCTCACCACCTCCCTGACATTATGATTGCCATTGATAAATCTGTGTATGTACATCATGTCCACTGAGGTGCTTCTAAAATATCAACTGATGAACGCTGCTCGTGGTAATCTGAGTCGTCACACGCCCTTTGTCTCTTTGCTTAAATGATACATATTGTCTTTCTAAATATCTCAAGGCATTCTTATTTCATATATCAGTGAATACTCATTGTGCAATTTATTTCCACCTTCACCACTTCGAGTTTCTCAATATCACATTTATATGTCTACCTTACCATCTGACTTTCGAGTAAGCACAGCCATTGTGAGGCACGGCAAAAGACCAAAAGACGGGCTGGCAGGAGCAGGGTGCAAGCCAGTGTCATTCTCTCCTTCACTCTATCCTGCTGCTGACATCTCTGGCAGGGATCGAGTATCTCACTGGCTTCAACTTCCAACATGCAGCTTCCCGCTTTCCACCTGTGCCCAATGCTAACCCAACTCCCAAAGAAGAACCTCGCGTCTGGACTCTGACAAAAGCAGGTCTTCATCTTGTCTCTCCAGTCCTCGGGTGGTGGTGTGGTCCTACTATTACTAACCTATAGGTTGCTTCACTTTTTGCCATCTCACCTCTTCTCTAACCATAAACATAAAAAAGAAAAGACAAACAGGTTCCAGGAACCACTCCCTGTACTGAATCTCCCCTCTTTGAAAGACCTGTAAAGGTACCTTACTTATTTGGACTTTGACTGACCCGCCCATTAGCCATCCTCTGTTAAATGAATCAGCTAGTATGACTCAGTACCTCTATGTGACGGTAATAGACTTTCAAAAGCTTGAAATGCAATAGGAAAAACTTCTCAGAAAACAAGTAAACAATTCATGAAAACCCTTTTTGCTCAATCAAGTTGTGATGACAGCAACTAGCAGCACTAGGGAAGCCCCACTATCCCCGCTCCTGTTGATAATGTAGAGCTGAAAGTCACCTGGCAATCAGGAGCTCTAATCTCTTCTGGGGTGAGTGCTTCCTCCTTATTTGAAAATTTGAGGCAACTTTTGATTTCTAATTGGATCTGTTAGGAAATTTAATTAGTATGCTTAGCATAAATTACCAATTAATTAATAGCCAGTGGAAGTCTTTCATTAAGTAAAATGAACTCAGCATATGTCTTTATCTAAGGATGACTTTCATCTCAAGTAGTGCCCCCAAAGAAAGTAGTCATACTTTTGAAAGATAAGTCAGCTAAGAAAACACCTTTTTTCCTATGAATTCACTAAAAAAAAATAGCAAGTTCTATTAGTCTAGCTAATGGTTTACCCCATGAATAGATATCATTAAAATGTATGCCTTTCTAGAATAATGTGGCATTTCTCTGTCTTAAGATAAACCAGGACAAGCTCAGTTAAACCAACTGTAATTCAGAACTCAATAGGTCCTCGTTAGAGCCTCACACCAAAATAAGCCCTTGGGTGCTTGAGCCCATGACACCAACATCCAGAAGTGCATTTAGTGATGTTGCTGTGTCTTAGGTATACATCTAGGGGATTCAAAATTGAAGCTTTCAACATGAGCGATAGAAAACTAAACTGTGTTCTTTATTTCAACTACCTTGGTAACCTCATGCCCTACCAAGACCAGCACATTCTTTGGTAATCTGCCAATGTATAACAGTGTTGTTAACCAATAACAAACTGAATGTCTACAGAGTGGGTAAGTGGAAAACAGGTCCAAACCCACTACTGCTATCATTACTTGAACAACTCCATCAATGTCTTCTATTGACAGGAAAAAAAAAGGAGCCAGACATCCTGCTGTAGACATCAGTGATAATTTGGAAAGAGGATTTAATGTCACCTGGGTGATGTGACCTGAGAAGGCTTGCTGCATCCTTTGGACCTTGATTTGCAACTGTAATGCAGAGTATATGGCAGCAGATCTCCAAGTCCCTTTTATCTCTAAAAGTCCTTGTTTTGAAATCTCCCATCTCCCTTTGTTTGACAATATTGTCTCCTTCTTAACTTGGCCAGACTATGTGCAAAGAAAAATAGGAACTAGGACTCCCGAAGGGCTGTGATATGGAAAAATAAAATTATGGGTATTATAGGGAAGCCAGCACTAATATTAACAAATAACCTACAGGAAAAAAAATAACTAAGCTATGAAAAGAAGTACTATCAAAAATAAGACCCATGAAGGGGAAAGTCAGACTTGGGTAGCCCAATCACAGCATATGCAAAGACAAGTGCCGAAGAGGGAACACAGAAAAAGAAGCTCATAAGTCAAGATTTTCCTGTGCTCACCCTAAAGTAAAGGGGGAAGTAAAGCCGTTCACTTCACATTCTGCCATCTGAGATTATTACAAACAAATGCATAGAAAACAATGGTCTTTCAAATCAAAACTTGCACATAAATATCCTTTCCCCAATTTAAAAGGTACATACCCTCAGCTAGGGGGCATTTTTGTTTTTTCAGCCTGGTATAAAGGACTTGTTTGAATACCTGGCAGAGGGGATCTCTAAAAAATGTCCAACCTCTTTTTCTTTCATTTTTTCATTTTATTTCATTCTCTGGTAACCAGAAGTTAACCAGGAGGAAAATCCAATCTCTGAAGTAGTTTCATTTAAGAAAAGAAAAGAGTTTATCAAGTAAATTTCTTTGTGCATTTTTACTTTGTGAAAAATTTATTCATAAATAGTATTTGAGAAGGATGTTGGTGAAAGGTCACATAAAGAGAGACATACCTCTGTGCTTGGATAGGAATTCAATTTGCTCTAATGAGGGAAAATTGAGTTGTATATTATTATGTTCAATGCATATGATTACAAGAAATATGGAAAAGCCAAACGCTAGATTTCAGATTGTCCAGTACCAGCTTAACATTCAGTCTAGAAAATTTTTACATGTCCTCAGAACCAGTTACCTCAGAGATTAGGGGTTTTATCTTCTCATCATAGGATGGCACATAAAATTCAATTCTTATAAATGGATGACTCAATACTTTTACAATAAAATAGAGCTTCAAGATTCCACTGATAAAAGGTGACCCTCACAGCATATGACCACAAAGACTGTAGGAGCATTGTATAGAATCATTTATGTTCTTCTCTTCCAAAATTGCCCCATCTCTTGACCAATCTGCCAACCCTGAATGTGGAAAGGAAGATAATTCATCCTTCATAATCTGTCCTAGGAAGTTTGGATTTGGAGTCAGAAATTGTCAGTTTTACACATGACCATCACGATAATAAAAATAGCAAAGTAATAAGAATAAGAATAAGAATAAGAATAAGAATAGTGGTTGGCATAATATCTAATGCTTATCTGAGGACTTATACATACATATTAACTAATATATTATTTTTCTTCATAATGATTCTCTGAAGTAGGCATTATTGTGGCATGCATTTCATAAGTGAGGAAGATGAGACTCAGAAGTTACAACCAACAGCTAATAATGAAAGATTCCATGTTTGTCCATTTGTGGGAGAGAACTGAAGGAGTAAGCTGTATATTGCTATTTCTTGGTGAAATAATTTCTATAAGGATTATTTTTAAAATAGGTTTTTATATTTTAAAAGTAGTTTGTCAAAGTTTCTGTTTTACTGTTTTGGGTTCAGGAGTATGTCGGAGGAAGGGCTATTTAAAAATATATTTTTATTGATGCATTGTAATTATACCTCAAAGGTTCAAAGTGATACAAACATACATGTACACAACACTTGGTGTGTTTCCCTCTGGACCTTACCCCACTCTTTTGAGGAAAGATGAAAGGGTGTTGAGCTATGGGAAATGGTGGAAAATGGGAAGAAGAAAAGCACAATCTACTCACTCCTGCAAACTGCCTTGAGAATGGAGGTATTTCATTGGATAAAAATTCAACGGGCATGGTGGCACAGACTTGTAATCCCAGCAATTGGGAGGCTGAGACAAGAGGAGCTCAGGTTTGAGGAGAGCCTTAGAAACGTAGTGAGACTCTAAGCAACCTAGCAAGACTCAGTTTCAAAACAAAATACAAAAAGGGCTGGAGGTGTAGCTCAGAGGTAGAATGCCCCTGGGTTCAATCCCCAGTACCACAAAATAAATAAGTAAATAAATAATAAAAATAATATATATGTATATAACTAGATTTGTAAAAAATTAAGACTATAGCAACTTAGTTTCCAGTTATAGGAGTAAATAAATCTCCTTATCATTAAACGGACTTAATTGACATTTTTGTTACTTGCATCATACTTGTCATTTTTAAATTTATTTATTGACACATCTTGTCCTTTCTCAAAAAACTGGAATTTAAACTCCAATCCTTGTTAAATGGTATATATGTGAAATTTGCTTTTAATTGAATATTATAACATATTTAATTCGAATATGCATAATACACAGATATATCATGAATTTTAAGATATTTTGATCTGAAATTCTGTAATATATTTTATTTTGTTTATTTTTAATGTTTTGTATGGTTTTAGGGAGCAAATGCAGAGCCTTTCACATGCTAGGCAGGTATTCTACCACTGAGCTACATTCCCAGTCCATCTGTAATATACCTTAGATTTAAATATAATTATTCTGAAATAAAAATTATTTCTAATAATTTCCAATACATAAAAATATTTTAGAACCATAAATGATAGATAGATGGATAGATATTATTTGAGATAAACTTTTCTTCTGTATTTGAGAAATGCTGATTTAGGGTATTTGAGAATGTAGTATTTTGGGAAAAGTCACATTCAAAGATTGCTAAAGATGATTATAGGCTTTTTTTTCTTGCTTGATTGATAGGAAGTGGAAAAATGTAATAACTGGAGCTCTCTGTTTTTATTCTTTCATCTGATGCTCTTTGCTTTCATGGAATAGAGTGAATGAATGAATGAATGAATGAAGAAAATGACCCAGAAAATACAGATTGCATATTCATCCAAAATGATTCACGTTTAAGGGGTTTCTATTTATTCTTATATTGTGCTCTTTATCCTGTGTCTTTCTTTCCTTGTATGTTTTCATACAAAGCAGTACACTGGGGAGTAGTAATAAGGGCGCCATTATGTCATCTCTCTTGGATTGGGTACCTGCATACATTTCTGCAATATGATGAATAATTTTCAAAATTAATCTTAGAACCTCTTTCTGACGTGACCCTGTTTTTACCTGAGCAACATTGGGATTGTTTTCTGAAGTTCAAAATTGTTTCCTTTTCCTTTTTCATTAATGAATAAACTAAGCAGATACTCATGCCTGGCCATACTAAGTTGTTTTATATTCTGCTTGTCTGATGCAGTATGATGATACTGAGTTCTAATTCAGTAGGTTGAGATATGCCCACATTAATTTAATGAACTCTCTCTATAAAATCCATCTATACATTATAAATAAATGGATATAGGACTGGAAATCTAGCTTAGTGGTAGGGCACTTACCTAGCATGTGTAAGGACCTGGGTTCAAACCCTAGTGCCACAAAAATAAAACAGAGAGAAATAAAAATAAATAAGTCTTTGGTCTGTAATGTCTTTCTCTCTGCAATAGATCAAGGAACAAAATTTTCTAAATATTTTGTAAAAACATCTTCTGAAAATGAGCATCATACTAAATAAATATTTAATTAAAAGATACTGATCAAAAGTATGGGTTCTGAATCAGATATACTTAAGTTCAAGAGTTTTCCAGTTAGTAGCAGTATCTCCAAAAAGACAATTAACCCCTCTAAGTTTTATTTTCAAAATCTACTGAATAGAGAAATAAAGGTGGTTGTAAGGAAAAAATTAAATTATAAACATGAAAATAAAAATGTACTTAGAAAAGTGAATGAGACATGTAGGTGCTCAACAAAATTTTACTTTTATTTTCAAAAATTAACATTCTTACCTGTAGTTTACGAATACAAAGATAATTGAAGACATCAGAAATGGTCTGGTACAGTTGCTAGCCCTTCATTAGGAGCAAGACACACTAACCGAAGGTATAATGTAGGGAGAGGATTTCTATTGTGGTATGAAAAATGTGCTGTGATATTTCAACAGAAGACATTACAGATTAGTTCTATCTCAGAGTGGGAGCAGGTAAAGTGGCGGCTGATGGAAAGATGACAAGAAAATCCCCATTAATGCTGTGACATTTAGTCTTCCCCATAAACTACCTGTCCAGGCCTAAACAGTTGAGTCTCTCATTTTTCATGATGACTTAGACTTTAGCCACCCGTCACATTTATAATGTCTCCTCTCTTTCAGATTCTCAACTCATGACAGTGTTCCACAGTTTTAGAGGAAAGAGACACCATCAGGCTAGAACTCTATTAATAACATTTTTCCTACTATACAAGCCTGTCTATACCAGAACCTGTATCTCTTAATTCATGTTACACTAAAGGAATTAAGTGCCCATGTATACTTTGCATCTTATCTCCTTCTTCTTCTCAGGGAACTGCATTATTTCTTCCTCTCGTTTTCGTATATTCAACAATTGCTTCTCAACTGGATCCTTCTACCTGGCTTTCTTTTTTTTTCTTTTTTTGTGGTACTTGGGACAGACTTCCCAGGGGCCTTCTATCACTGGGCTACGCCCAGCCCTATTTTATTTTTTATTTGGAAACAGGGTCTCTCTAAGTTGGTGAGGCTGGCTCCGAATCTGTGATCCTCCTGTCTCAGCCTCCCAAGTACTGGGATTACAGGCATGCATGACCATGGCCAGCATCTTCCTAGATTTTAAATATGATAAGCATGTAACCATAGAAAATAAAATAACCACCACAAGTCACTCTCTATTCTATTCCCCTTCACAAGCAAACTTCTTTAGAGTTAACTGTACACAGTTTTGTTTTCTTTTCCTCCCCTTCACTCTTCATCTTACTCTGTGAGATAATTTGTACCTCCATCATTTCATGAAAACAGATCTTGATAAAGCAACAAATAAACCCCATTTAATTAACCCCTAGAGAATTATTTCTTACTCAATATTTCAGAATCATTTGTTATATTGCCCATGCTCTTTTTTGAAACACTTTTCTCTTGACTTCCGTGACATAGTGCTGTTTTACTTATACAGATGGTCGCCTTGTCTCCTTTAAGGGATTATTTGCACCACCCTAGTCCAAGGTACCATTATCTCTCATTCCAATAACCGCAAAGTCCTCTGTATTCATTTTCTATTGCTAAGGACAAAGTTGCCATAAACTTGGTGTCTTAAAGCAATGCCAATGTATTAGCTCACAGTTCTGTAAGTTAAAAGTCCAGCACAAGGTGGAAATCAAGGTATCAGGTAAACTACGTTTTTATCTCTGGGCTCTGGGAGAAAATCTAATTTTACGATCAGCCATTTTGTTGGCAGAATTAAGTTCCTTACAGTTGCAGGACTGAAATCCATGTTTCCTAGCAAGTCCCTGTCAGCCAAGATCACTCCCAATCCTCAGATCTGCCTTCATGGCTTTCTATGTTGCTTTCCCCATTTTGAAGCCATCAGTGGCACATCAAATCCTTCTTGCGCCTCCAATCTCTGACGACTTCTTCTGTAATCTGCAAAAGAAAATTATTCTCTGATTTTAACTGACTCTGGCTGTTAGATGAGGTCAGGAAGACTTTGCTGAGGAAACACAGAAAGATCATCTCACACTGCTCATCAGACAAACCCTGACTCATCTCCCTACACTGTGCTCCAGGATTGCACTTCATTGTCCAGGGAAAGGGGTTTCCAAACAGGTGACAGTCATGATCAGATCAGTCTTCTAAAAGATGAATAGCAGTGAAGGAGAGGATGGATTTGGTAAAAGAATGCACAGAAAAGGTAGAGAGATCATTAAAACTGTAAAATAAAGTAGGCTATGAAATAAGCATGTGTGCTGGATGAAGGGGGATTGAGTCTAGCAACATTGTGGATATCAGACAAAACTTTAACTCAGTCATCTTGATTTTCATTAAAACACCACTCAGTCACTTAATAAGCATCCTCTTTTACACTCTTTTTGGAAGTACATTTTATGGCTTATTCCTAGGACATCAGCATCAGGAAAGATTCAAGTAATCTTCTGGAATTCTCCTACCTTTAATTTCGTGTATATCTATGTAAAAATAGAATACAAGTTCCAAACAAAATTAACACTTCACCAAAATACATGTTAGCTAAAACATTTTAAAAACTATAAAATATAAAACAAATATAACAAATTCCCAATACCCAACCTTTCCTAAGCAGATACAATTCTACTCTCACTCCATCACTGTACCATGCAAATCCCAGGGAATACATTTAGTCTGTCCAGCATCTTTTGACTGTCAGGATGGGCCTTGAGGTAGCTCCATATCTTTATGAATTATATTCTACTTAGAAGTCTTCTCCTTTGACCACTTTCACTTTCTTGGTAACAAGGGACTTTCTACTCTTCTGGATCTATTGGCAGCTTCTAATCTGCTGGTACAGTTGCAGAATCATTCAATTCAACCCAAAGCACTTTTTATTAATATTCTATCTACTCTCTATGCAATATGACATGGTAGACACAGTAGGAGAAATGAAGGTTAAGTAAGTAAATATTTTTATCCTCAAATAATATATTATCCAATAAGAAAGATAAAAATATCAATTAAAATACATTATCAAAAGTGACATATATTTGTCAAAGGTACATATGACGTGCTATGGAATATAAAGTGGGTATCAAATTGTTTCCTTTTTTCCTATAATAATTTGCCAAGAAGCCTTGCCAAAAACTGACATCTGGGTTTACTTTCAGAAGAAACTCATATTTCAAATGAAAGTAAATAGTGTAAGATCAGTTATTACTAACATTATCAAAAAAACAAAAAGAGGAAGAGCTAAAGGAATTTTATAAGTTTTGTTACATAAAGGGTTGAAATATTGAGTGGCTGAAAGTGAACTGCTGTTTGCCTGATTGGTAAACCAACACACTACAATTGACAGCAAAAGGTTTCTCCTGTAATATTTTATCCCTGGACTTGTTACGTGAATTCTTTGCATGTTCAAAGTGGAAACCATTGATTAGAACTACATTCTTTTCTCTTTTTTAATTTGAATCCCACCACATGGATTTTTTTTTCTTAGGAAAATCTCCTTTTGGGAGATCATGGTGTCAGTGTTTGGTTCTTTTGGTTTTGTTTTTAACACTTGTATCCTCTCAAAACAAAAATACAATATGAAGCCTTCATTTAATCTCTGCAGTTCATCTCATTTCAAACGTTTATGGAAGAAGCACTTCATTGAAAGTAGTGCTGTAAATATTCTGCCATAGGATACTTCTGTCTACAAGCTTTCTCATCCAAGAATTCATCATCACGCTGCACAGGCTGCATCTTTGACCGTGGGTGTCCCATTTTTATCCGCTACTCTTTATTTCATGGAGTAGTACCAACACTATGAACGCAAGGCGGTGATATGGAACCAGAAGGCTGTTTGAACTTTTGAAACCTTGTGTGGGATTGATGGTGGTGCTGAGGCATGAAAGGCTAGTGTGAGCGAGAAAAGGAGAGAGCGCGTGTAGAGACTTGGTAGTGCATAATGGATATTTTTTAACTTGGCCAGATGTGTCTCTCAATCCTGTGGCTTTGGTGAGAGAGTATGCAGAGAGCAATGATAGCAAATAATGTACGAATGTTTTTTTGCATTCAAAGGACATCCACGTCTGTTGGAAGACTTTAAGTGAGTTTTGTTCTTAGATAACCCACATTAGTTGAATGTGTTAAGTGAAACGATACTTGTACTTCCCCTGCCCCCTCGTCAACTGCTGTGAATGCTGTATGGTGTGTGTTCTCCTCTGTTACTGATATGTAAGTGTGGTAACGTGAACTGAAGCTGGTGGGTTGAGAACATGGGCTGAGCTTGTGGTGTGCTTTGCAGGAGTACTTGGAAGCAGAGTTCACCAGTGAGCTCAGGTGTCTCAAAGAAGGGTGGAAGTTCTAATGTCTGTTAGCTATCCATAAGAATGCTGTTTGCTGCAGTTCTGTGTCCTGTGCTTGGATGCTTTTTATAAGAGTTGTCAATGTTGGAAATTCTTAAAGAAAACTGATTTAAATAAAAAAAACAAAGTTTGCAAGTATCCCCATATGAAAGTAGTTTTGTTTTAATTATACAAAGATTAGAAAATACAGAATGATAGAAAACTTTTGTGAACTTAACATTTAAAATTAATTTTTTATTTTATGAATCACAGAAACAGCTGTGATATTTGAAAAATTAACGTTCATACATATGAGCTACTTTCAGTCTACAGAAAAATTTTGGTGCATTTAGGGATTTATTGTTTCTTTATAACTTTAATGATGCTGTGGACACTCAGAGATTTGAAGTCTATAATTGAGAGTAACTACTCAAGAGGGCCAACAGCTCAGAAAAGAATAAGAACAATTTACATCTCTGTGGGGGAAGGGGGAGAAAGAATTAAAAAGTGTGTGGGGTGCTAGACTGGAACTGAGAATAATCATAGGTGTTTTACAGTCAGTAGGTTTGTGTATGCCCCTAATAAAGAATTTTAAAATTAGTAAGGATATTAGCAATTTTCTATCTTGAACCTTCTCTTTACAATGAGGAAAATAAAACTCAGAAAAGTTTAAATACTGCTGTTACCAAGAAATACAACTAAAGGCATGACTCAGGTTTCTTAAATCTAAGTACATTGCCTTATCCAATCTTTAAATTAAAAGAATTACTTAATGATTTAAAAGATTTTTTACAGTACATTTATTCTAATAGATACACAGCATATAAATTTTAATGTGCAGTTTATTGAATAAGCTAAAGGCACATTTTGATGTTAATTGTACAGAAAGGAAGACAAATGATGAAAAATGTAAAACCTATATTGACTGTAAGTTGTATACAGATAAGATTTGAAATTTGAAAATACAAATCAATACATTTTCCTTTCCAAGACTGGGAACCAAAATAAACCACAAACTAATTAAAGCTTGTTTCCTCCAAGAAGTATGTGTGTCTGTAGCTCATCGATCATTCTAGATCAGAATAATTATGCAGGAGAAGAACTACTAGAGAATACAGCACTGGTACTTCATCCTTATCCCCAGAATAATTACTTGGCTTCATTTCCTACAGTTTTAGATGAGGAGCTAATTTCCTTTATTTTGTTCTGACTATAAATGAGGTTGTCATTTGCTTCTGTTTAACTCTGATTAAAAGTAATAAGCACTTTAGAATGACTATATAATCTACGTTTGATCAAATCACCTGCCACTACCAATAATAGAATTTAAAACATCTTATTTTATATATTTATCTAGAATTCTATGTATGGTTCAAACGGGAAACAAATCCAACCTTGCATCTCTTTAAAAGCACTCATATTCTTTTACAAAATGGACCAATGCTGTGTCCTTTTTTTTCACCAAGGGGTTTTGTAGCTCAGAGAGTGATGAAGGATAAAATTTTTGCACCGTGCAAAAAAAGGAAGTTGAAACTGAGGGCCATGAATAAAGATAAGTCAATTTTCAGAAAACCCTCCCTTTCAGAATCATCAGATATTTTAACTATTGAATTGAGATGACCAAGACAAATATTTAAAGTACATCAAAAATATAAAATTTGAAACAGGAAATAGAGAAAAGTGACAAAAGTTGAAAACATAATGTAAAATTAAACCACCAATAGATATGGTTAAAATAAGAGTTATTACATTGGAAGGTAGATATTATTAATCACTCATGGAAAATATAAAAGACCAACTAAGAAATATAGAATGCATATTAGAACTTCAGAATTCAAAAGAAGAGAGATCTTAAAAGCAACCAGAATCAAAGAACCACAGTATCCAGAGAAAATAATAGCCTGAATTTGGGTATTAACCCAAATTATCATTCAATTTGAGAGTGAAATAATAACATTTTAAGAAAAAAAGTAAGAGATTGTAACAATAATAAATTCTCACTGAAAGAAATGCTAGGAGACACGGTTCAGAAAAAAAGAAATACAATCTCTAAAGATGCTAGAACAAAATTATAAAATAACAAGGATAATATTTATTAATTTGGGTACAAAAAACTGAAAAAATAAGACATAAGAATGTCTGGTTACAATGGAGGATAAATGTGTTCACACTAAATTCCCCAAAGAACAATGATAAAAATTGAAAAATTCGGCCAGGCATGGTGGCACACATCTGTAATCCCAGTACTTGAGAGGCTCAGACACTAATATCCCAGGTTCAAGATCAGCCTTAGCAATTTAGCAAGTCCCTCAGCAACATAGTGAAACCCTGTTTCAAAATAAAATAGTGGTGGGGGTGTATGTATCTCAGAGGTAGTATGCCCCTGGGTTTAATCCCCAGTACCAAAAAATAAAAATAAAAATTTTAAAAATTGTACAATTGAAAACAAAACTATTTATAGACATTGGAAAATGTCCCAAAGAGGACAGGGAGTTTAATCTCAAAAACCTGTATCTGGGATGAATAGAAATGTTGAATTTGGAAACTTCTGGCTCAAAGGCATTGCCTGGTCTCAGTAGCCACGACTATGGAAAATGGCAGTGGAGAAAACCAAAAAACACAGCCTTACCAGATAAAGTTCCAGAAATCAAAGTTCAGATCGGGGAAAGAGGCTACAAATATAAGGGGCAAATTGCAGCAATGTAAGAAACAAAGAAAAGTGAGACCAAAATTCAGAGTATAAACCGCTCAACTCACTGCTGACAAGTACAGGCTGAGCACATGGGACAGACGCCAGGGAACGTGAGGAAGGCCAGTAGAGGCCATGGGGGAGTCTGCTCTTCACGCAGGTGGAGCGACCTGAAGCCGGGGCTGTGAGTCTGATGCTTCTCCTGGCTGGGTGCCAAGTCCAAGAATCTCAACCAACTCCAAGCAAGATTTAAAACCTAACAAAATACAACAAAGCCCCTCCTCTAGATACAGCATACTCAAACTGCTGAAAGACAATGATAAAGTCTTCAAATTCAGCAACTTAGTGAGACTCTGTCTCAAAATAAAAATAAAAAGGGCTGATAATGTAGCTCAATGGTAGAGCACCCCGGGTTCAATCCCCAGCACCAGAAAAAAATTACACTCAAAACAAATAGAAGGAAGAAAATGATCAATATAAGGCAGTTATCAATGAAATTGAAAACAAAATCAACCAAAGAAAATCAAGGAGACTAAAATTTGTTTTTTGAAAAGATCAATAAAACAAAAAATCTCTAATAACAGAAAATGTTTTAGTTATAGGGAAAAAGAAAACACAAATTATCATTTATCAAGTATTAGGAATGCAAAAAAGGAAATCACTGCAGCTCTTACAGATATCATGAATAACTTCATTCCAATAAATTAAAAAACAGATTAAATTAACAAATCCCTTGAAAGGCACAAATTACCAAAGCTCATTCAAGAAAAAATAAATAAACTTAATAAATCTATACCTTTTAAGGAAATAGAATCCATACTTAAAAACCTCCTCACAAAAAAGAATCTCAGTCCAAAAGCTTCACTGATAAATTCTACAAACCAGGCATGGTGGCACACACTTATAAACCCAGTACTTGGGAGACTGAAACAGGAGGATCGCAGGTTCAAGGCCAGCCTCAACAATTTAGTGAGGCCCTCCACAACTTAGTGAGACCCTGTTTCAAAAAATAAATAAATCAATAAGCAAATGAACAAATAGGGCTGGGGTTATAGCTCAGAGCTAGAAAATGCCCCTGGGTTCAATCCCCAGTAACACATACACACACACA
>PVJS01017326.1:2500-36309 GCA_004027185.1 Glis glis
GACAGAATTCCAGAGAACTCCACGCCACACCAGCTTACGAGCTCGTGAGGCTTTAGTGTCATCTAGCTTGCCCAAATACTCATACCTGACCTTCAACCTCCGTGGCACACCATGCATTTTATTTGGACGAAAAGTAAAAGTGGAAGAGGTTCTTGGTACGTCGTCTATAATCCACACGCTGAGATACTGACCTCTCACTGACTGTTAGGTGATCCAGACGGCTTTTCTTTTAATTATGATAAAAAACATAGGAACCATGATAGAAGATAGCTTAGGAAAAGGTTTAGTCAAATATACAGATACTAATTGTTCACTCAGTCATTAAGGAGAGTTGTGAACAAAGGATCATTTAAATGATTTTTCAAATAGAAAAACTAAAGAACTGACTATCACAGGAATTTTCTTCGCTGCAGAAGCTGAGATGTTCCAGTAGGAGATATCTTCACTCGATTGGAAAATACACACCACAGCTGAAGGTTCTGCTGAATACGTAAAAAATCTGGTGAGATTCATCCCTGTCATTTTCCCTGTCGTTTTTCCAGCATTGCTGTAAAATCCTTATAATACATTCCAAAGTAAACCAGCCATTCCAAATCTACAGTCACTCTGCTCTTTAATTCAATTCACAGAACTGCTGAAAAAGTAGACATTTCTATCTAAAAGTAGAAAAAAAGGTTTGTATAGAAGGTATTTCTGTTATACAAGTATATTACACAGCTTGGGGCAGTAACAGGTCCGAAAAGCTCTTCTCAACCACTGATACTTTAAGCTAAAACAGGAGAGAAAACAAACAGATTAATTTGATTATAGAAATTTAACATTCACACATATAAGAATATAAAATTAAAATTTCTGCTAGCAATCATTTGGACTGAAATTCACTCATGAAATGAACTGATAGCACAAGGCAAATTACAACAAAAGTCTGTGGATTAAAACACCCACTGTCAAGGTAATGTGTGTATATAGATCAGGGCTGACCACTGTCACTCTGCATCCCATAGCTATCATGAAGCATGAGCAGGTGAGGCTTAGGGAGGGCAAGAGTACACAGAATCACAGTTTTTGAACTCTTGGTCTAGAGCTAGCTCTCCTTTTAATAAGCTAGCTGTTTATGAAAACTGGAATAATAGGATCAAACTTATAACTCAACATGCAAGGTGAAGAATGGATCTGCAGCTAAGTCAGACTGCAAATACCATTATTACTTTCTTTTTTTTTGCGGTACCGGGGATTGAACCCAGGGGCGTTCTACCTCCGAGCTACACCCCCGGCCCTATTTTTTATACTTTATTTTGAAACTAGGTCTCACGAAGTTGCGGAGGGCCTCACTAACTAGCTGAGGCTGGCCGCGAACCCAGATCCTCCAGTCTCCGCCTCCCAAGTACTGGGATTACAAGCGTGCGCCACCACACCCGGCCCATTATTACTAAGGGAGAAAAGTCAGTCTAATGTAATTGACTCTCAGGGAATATCAATGGGGAGGGGCAAGGTTTAGCCTATAGATTTGGGACAAAACATTTTCCTTTTACAGCGAAAGTGTTTTTACATCTTTGATCAAGAGACACAGGTTGATTAAAGGAAAACCTCTGCCTGAAGCTTCTACCTCTAACTATCCAGAAAGCCTTACGCACATGGCCCTGCATCCCGAGGGTGGGATGGGGTAGTGGTGGATCCCTGTCTTACAACTGAAGAAAAAAATCCTTGTCAGTTTATGAACATGCAGGTGGGTTCAGATGAGCACGACATGGCAACTGGGATAAGAAGGCTGACTCACCCTAGGAGGGAAGAGGTCTACCACGTGGGGTCTGGTTCTTGCTTGATCTGAGAGCTTCCATCCGTCTCTTTAATTTCTATCAGGAAAAATACTGATTAATCGCGCTATCAATGCAAACCTGCTCGGTTATACATCTACTCATACCAAAAAAAGACTTAAATTACAAATTTTGTTACTTGTGTTGTTTTCCTTACATTTTTGCAGAGCTGGGAATGGAACCCGGAAACTTGAGCATGCAGGGGAAGCACTCTACCACTGAGCTATACCCCCACAACCTTGTTATTTGCAAACAAAAACGCTATTACTTCTATGTACTCAGTGACTGCCATTAAGTACTATCTAGGCTACAAAGTAGTCATTAATCTGTTTTAGATTTCATTTAAAATTATCTGGAGAAAATGGAGCAAAAGAAGCCATGAGTTAGCTGTGGGACACAATGTTTCTTGGCATAACCTACAAATCTAATTCACTCAGAAACAAGAGTCAAACAACTAGACAGTTTTAAAAACACAATTAACTAATCCTTTGTCCTAATAAAAGTCTTAAGTAACTTCAGATTTTAACAACCCTTTTACCTTCTGTTGCTGGAACTTCCAACTGGCTTGGCTCAGCTGACTCTAAAGAGAAACACATGAAGACTTACTTTAAGCATTCAAAGGCTGCTTTAAAAAATTCAGCCTCCCAAGTACTGGGATTACAGGCATGTATTAAATAATATAAAGAACCTAGGAGCTAGAGCCAGGCGTGGTGACGCACACTTGTAATCCCAGTACTTGGGAGGCTGAGATCGGAGGATCTGGGTTTGCGGACAGCCTCAGCTACTTAGTGAGGCCCTCTGCAACTTAGTGAGACCCTGTTTCAAAATAAAGAATAAAAAATAGGGCTGGGGGTATAGCTCGGAGGTAGAATGCTCCTGGGTTCAATCCCCAGTTCTGTGCAAACAAAAACAAAAACAAAACCTAGGAGGAAGAGGGGAGAAAGCCCTCTAAGGCTTTGTACACAAATGATGCAAGCCCAAGAAGCAACAATAACCAGAGTCTGAAAATTCTACACAATTATTTACCACATTTTCAAATTCTTACTTCTCTGAGATGTGTTAACAAGTTAGCAAATACAACTGTGTAACTGAAGCCTTCAGTAACAATCTGCCCCCACCCCAGGCATGGGAGTGGGGAGATCCTGGGGATCAACCAGGGCCATAACACACATTAAGCACACACTTTTACCACTGAGCTACAACCTCTCACTCTCAAACAACAACCTTAAAGCAGCTATGCAAGAAATCAAGAAGTTCATTCTTTTGTGTGTGTGTGTGTGGTACTGGGGATTCTACCTCTGAGCTACACACCCAGCCCTATTTTTATTCTTTATTTTGAAACAGGGTCTCACTAAGTTGTGGAGGGTAAGTAGCTGAGGCTGGCCGCGAACCTGCGATCCTCCGGTCTCAGCCTCCCAAGTACTGGGATTACAAGCGTGTGCCACCACGCTCAGCTCAAGAAGTTTATTCTTTATGTCTTTTTCTTCTCCATCCTTCTGTGGGCACACTTAGTAAAAGCCTTTCATACTTTCAACAAATCTCAGAGTAGCAGCCCATTTTCAATCTATAAAAAAAACCTTCAAAGCCACAACACATATATAGTTCATTAATATTGCAAAAACCATTAAAAATTGATGGCATAAAGAGTAAAATTAAAAAGACAACTTTCCAGCCGGTGCAGCAGAACACATCTGTAATCCCAGACAGGAGGATTGCACATTTGTGGCCATCCTCAGCAACTTAGACCCTCTTTCTTTCTTTTTTTTTGCGATACCAGAGATTGAGCCCAGGGCATTCTACCTCCAAGCTACACCCCCAGCCACATTTTTTACTCTTTATTTTGAAACAGGGTCTCACTAAGTTGCGGAGGACCTCACTAAGTAGCTGAGGCTGACCGCAAACCTGCAATCCTCCTGTCTCAGTCTCCCAAGTACTGGGATTACAAGTGTGTGCCAACATGCCTGTCTTAGACTGTGTTTCAAAATAAAAAGGACTGGGGATGTAGCTTGGATGTAGAATGGCTCTGGACTTAATTCCCAGTACCATCCCCCCAAAAACAATAACAACAACAAACATTTCTTACTTGAGATTTCATTCTATACCACCAGATATCTTTTGGTTCCTAACATTACGCTAGAACTAGGACAGTGGGTTCAAATGGTCCGTGGCCTCCAGTTCTCAGTCAGGACCCACAGCTCGGGTTTATGTAAATTTCACAGGCTTTCAAAGACGCCAAGAAAACCAAGACAGTGTGTGTGTGGATATGTGTGTGTGTATTTATACAACATGATATTTCACGCGCTCCTAAGAGCAGGCAACTGAAAGCAGGTGAAGCGCCATAATTACATGGGATCCAATCTGCCACACAAAAAACAACTGTTTCACTCCCTTCTCTTACCTTGTATCACTGGGCCTTCTGACTCAGTCTGATCAACCAGTTCTGGAAATAAAGGTAATAGTTTAGATAACAATTTTATCACGGGTTGTTATATTTGAATATTCTGATGCTCCAACTTTTGACAAAACAGGTTACTATTTTCCTTATGATGAGAAAGGAGCTAAGAGTTCTAATATATTTCACTCAAGTCACTAATTTCTTTTCTTTATTGGTACTGAGGATAAAATCCAGGGGCATTCTGCCTCCGAGATATACTCCAGTCCTTTTTATTTTTTGTTTTGAAACAGGGTTTCACTACTTACTCAGGCTGTCTTTGAACCTGCAAATGCAGTCTCAGCCTCCCAAGTACCAGGATTATAGGCATGCGCCACCACATCCAGCAAAATCACTAATTTCATAGTAATTACCATAAAACTGTATTATTACAGACCACTGTACAAAGACTAAAATCAAGTATTTTAAACAGAAACTTCAAGGACAAGTAGGATTAAAATGTAATGTTCTTTGGACACTAAATTATTTATTTATTTATTTGGACACTAAATTATTTATTTATTTGGACACTAAATTATTTATTTATTTGGACACTATTTATTTATTTATTTATTTATTTGCAGTACTGGGGATTGAACCTAGGGGCATTCTACCTCCGAGCTACACCCCTCAGCCCTATTTTCTGTTCGCCACCAGCCTCAGAAACTTAGGCCCTCTGAAACTTAGTGAGACCCTGTTTCAAAATAAAGAATAAAAAAGGGCTTGGAGGTGTAGCTCAGAGGTAGAAGGCGCCTGGGTTCAATCCCCAGTACCACACACACACACATACATACAAAAGATTCAAAGAAAAAAATATGATGGGATTTCTTTAAATGACAAAGTTCCCTAGTGTGAATAAAGCTGAATGTTACCGGGTGTGGTGGTGCATGCTTGTAATCCTAGTACTTGGGAGGCTGAGACAGGAGGATCGCAGGTTCACAGCCAGCCTCAGCTACTTAGTGAGGCCCTCTACAACTTCGTGAGACCCAGTTTCAAAATAAAGGATAAAAAAACAGGGCCGGGGGTGTAGCTCGGAGGTAAAACGCCCCTGGGTTTAATCCCCAGTACCGCAAAAAAAAAAAAAAAAAAAAAAAAGAATAAAATAGGGCTGGGGGTGTAGCTCCAAGGTAGAATGCCCCTAGGTTCAATCCCCAGTCCCACAAAAAAAAAAAACCCAAAACTGAATGTCATAAAGATATCTCAAAGTCCATGAAGAAAGGTTTACTTCTCCTTAATAACTGATATCACCAGATAGTAATACAATAGCCAAAATAGAAGATAGACTACAAAGAGAATCTACCTAATCTATTCAGTGAACTTATGGTTTCTGTTATAAGCAAATGAATACATTTTATAAAAAAGTGAAACTCAAAACTCAAAAGACACATAACTAAATCCATATCTATCCCTAAAGAGTGAATGAAGGCCAGGAGCAGGGTCACTAGTGCACAGCGACAAGGAACAGCAGGGAGCAGGTGTAGTAACCGTGTGGCTTCTCAACTCAAGGGGAAGTCGAGGACTCACACAGCTCTGCCAAATATGGTCACTGAAACCTCCTGAATGTGACAGAGATAAGTGACTGATTTCTCCAATTAGCAAACTATAGAATTCATCAGTAAATGCAGATGGATTTTAGACTTAAAATAGCAATTTTAATTGGAAAAAAGACTGAAATGCTGAGGGTATTAGAAAAGGACGAGTGTCACTTTTGTAAAACACAATAATAAAGGTTATAAGACATTTGTAATCCCAGTACTTGGGAGGCTGAGACAGGAGGAGCCCAGGTTCAAGGACAGTCTCAGCAAGTAGTGAGACTTTCATCAACCTAGCAAGAACCTATTTCAAAATAAAGAATAAGCTCTGGGCGTGGTGGCGCATGCTTGTAATCCCAGTATTTTGGGAGGCGGAAACCAGAGGATCCAGGTTCGCCTCAGCTCTCTCTCTCTCTCCGTCTCTCTCTCTCTCTCTCTCTCTCTCTCTCTACTTAGTGAGGCCCTCTGTAACTTCGTGAGACCGGTTTCATAATAAAGTATAAAAACTAGGGCTGGGGGTATAGCGCGGAGGTAGAATGCCCCTGGGTTCAAACCCCAGTACCGCAAAAAAAAAAAAATAAATAAAATAGGGCTGGGGGTGTAGCTCAGAGCTAGAATGCCCCTGGGTTCAATCCCCAGTACCACACACACACACAAAATAGCCGGGCGTGGTGGTGCACCCTTGTAATCCCAGAATTTGGGAGGCTGAGACTGGAGGATCACAGATTCCCGGCCAGCTTCAGCAACTTAGTGAGGCCCTCTGCAACTTAGTGAGACCCTGTTTCAAAAATAAAAGAATAAAAACTAGGGCTGAGGGTGTACCTCGGAGGTAGAATGCCCCTAGGTTCAATCCCCAGTACTGCAAATAAATAAATACATAAATAAATACATAAATAAATGTATAGGACAACATAAAACATACTAGCGTAATGAAGTATTGCTCAAAACACCACTTAAAATGACATCAACACAGGTGGACATGGTGGTGCATGGCTACAGTCCCAGTGCTTGGGAGGCTTAGGAGGATTGGAGACTCAAGGTCAACCTCAGCAATTTAGTGAGAACTTCAGCAACTTAGTCTGTTCCAAAATAAACTGCCGGGCGTGGTGGCACATGCCTGTAATCCCAGTACTTGAGAGGCTGAGACCGGAGCATCACAAGTTTGCAGCCAGCCTCAGTTACTTAGTGAGGCCCTCTGCAACTTAGTGAGACCCTGTTTCAAAATAAAGAATAAAAAAATAGGGCTGGGGGTGTAGTTCGAAGGTAGAATGCCCCTGGGTTCAATCCCTGGTACCACAAAAACAACAGACAAACAAACAAACAACAAAATAAAAAATAAATAGGACTGGGTGTAATAAAAAGCTTAGAGGTAGAATGACCCTGAGTTCGATGGTGGGGGGGGAGAGTGAGACACGAACATTAGGGAACTAGGACATGTCTGTTCACTCAACGAAGTGAGACGCCAATGTGTGCCAGATACTAAGCTTAAATATTCATAGAAGCATGCTAAGTCACATTCAATAACCTACCTTGTCATTAAATATCAGCACTGCAATTCATCAAAGCACATGCAATAACAGCAGCAACAATATCAATAATCAATATACATGGTATTTATTGGGCACCTACTATAGAACCACACTGTTCTAAATTAGGTGTTTGCAATTTTTTCTTACAGAGTCAGTCTGTAAAAACATTTTAGCCTTCACAGGTCACACAGTCTCACAAAGGGACGTGGTAGTGTTCCAATAATTTTTTTTTTTTATGGTACTGGGGATTGAACCCAGGGACATTCTATCTTCAAGCTACACCCCCAGTCCTATTTTTTAATCTTTATTTTGAAACAGGGTCTCACTAAGTGGCAGAGGGCCTCACTAAGTAGTTGAGGCTGGCTCCAAACCGGGATCCTCCGGTCTTAGCCTCCCAAGTACTGGCGTGCGCCACCACACCAGCTCCAATAAAATTTTTAGTCACAAACACAGGCTTGTGCCGGGCGTGGTGGTGCATACCTGTAATCCCAGTACATGGAAGGCTGAGACAAGAGGATCACAGATTTGAGACCAGCCCCAACTTAGCAAGACTCTCAGCAACCTAGTGAGACCCTGTTTCAAAACAAAATATAAAAAGGGCTGGGGGTGGCCAGGTGTGGTGGTGCACGCTTGTAATCCCAGTACTTGGGAGGCTGAGACAGGAGGATGCGGGTTCGCTGCCAGCCTCAGCTACTTAGTGAGGCCCTCCGCAACTTAGTGAGACCCTGTTTCAAAATAAAGAATAAAAAAGCCGGGCGTGGTGGCGCACGCTTGTAATCCCAGTACTTTGGGAGGCGGAGACTGGAGGATCCGGGTTCGCGGCCAGCCTCAGCTCTCTCTCTCTCTCTACCTACTGAGGCCCTCCGCAACTTCGTGAGACCCGGTTTCAAAATAAAGTATAAAAAAACTAGGGCCGGGGGTGTAGAGCAGAGGTAGAATGCCCCGGGTTCAATCCCCGGTACCGCAAAAAAAAAAAAAGGGGGGGGGCTGGGGATATAGCCCAGAGGTAGAAGCCCAAGTTCAATTCTTCTATCACACAAAAAACAACAAACCCCCCCAATAAAACAAACAAACAAAAACCCCACAGACTTGTTAACTGTTAGTCCATTTTAGATTATTTATAACAATACATAAATTATTTAGCTATGCCTGGTGGCACATGCTTGTAAATCCCAGTACTTGGGAGGCTGAGACAGGAGGATTGCACATTTATGCCCAGCCTAAGCAATTTAGTGAGACCCTGTTTAAAAAAAAAAATACAGCTAGTGATATAGCTTACAGGTAGAATGCCCTTGGGTTCAATCCACAGTACCATAAGTACATAAATATGTCTTTTTTTTTTGCGGTACCGGGGATTGAACCCAGGGGGCGTTCTACCTCTGCGCTACACCCCCGGCCCTAGTTTTTATACTTTATTTTGAAACCGGGTCTCATGAAGTTGCAGAGGGCCTCACTAAGTAGAGAGAGAGAGAGAGACAGGGAGAGAGAGAGAGCTGAGGCTGGCCACAAACCCGGATCCTCCGGTCTCTGCCTCCCAAAGTACTGGGATTACAAGTGTGCGCCACCACGCCCGGCTAAATATGTCATTTAAAATGCTCTGAAATCCCCCAAAATGGGTACTATTACTGCTATTTATGATGGAGTAAACTGAGGATAAAAAAGGTGAAGAAACTTGTCCAACTTTACATCTATGAAATACCTGGTGCTTTTATACAGTACTGTGCCTACACACATAACACCATCCACACATAACTCTCGGATCCCAGGAAAACACAAACAAAACCTCATGAAATACTCACGGTTATTAATCACAAGTCCTGGGAAGGGTCTAAAGAGAGAAACAAATTATATCAGTTTAATTTTACTCTACAAGAATATTTGTTTATTCAACTAATACTTAACTCATGTCATTTATGTACTATAATAAGAAATATTATCTGCTACTTTACAACCTTATAGAAAAAACATGTATGTACGCATTTATGACCAAAATGGAACCACTGTTAGAAAATATTACACTAAAGGTAGAAAAGTTGAAACATATGAACACACTGACTGGAATAGAGTAATGCCAGTTAGATGGAAAAAGGGTTTTTGCTCAATCTCTGGAAAAGTGGTTAAGTGAGACAAAATTATGTGGGTTTTAAGATGAAGAAACTGTACTAGAAGCCGGGCGTGGTGGCATATGCTTGTAATCCCAGTACTTGGGAGGCTGAGACAGGAGGATTACAGTTTCAAAGTCAGCCTCGGCAACTTAGCAAGGCTCTAAGTAGACCCTGTTCTCAAATAAGAAATAAAATTGGGCTAGTGGTGTAGCTTGGCAGCAGAATGCCAGTACCAAAAAAAAAAGAAAAAAAAATCTGGGTGTGGTGGCACATGCTTGTAATCCCAGTACTTGGGAGGCTGAGACAGGATGATCCAGGTTTGCTGCCAGCCTCAGCTACTTAGTGAGACCCTTTTTCAAAATAAAGAATAAAAAATAGAGCTGGGGGGGTAGCCTGGAGGTAGAATGCCCCTGGGTTCAATCCCTGGTACCACAAAAAAAGAGAGAGAGAGAGAGAAATTGTACTAGAGACAGTGGGAACTTCTCATGGAACTGATTGGGTAGATTTAGTGATAAATAAGTTTTTTTTATTGGGGGGTCCAAGAAAAGGGTGAGGATAATGGGATTTTAGCTTAGGCAGATGTCACTTACTATGACCAGCACATGATGTCTTTCTCATAATGCTACTAGAGGGTGAGTACAATCTTCATTCCTACTTTGGCAAGGAGCTGGCTCCCTCCACGGCAATAATCATCACCCTCACTTTACAGATGAGGAAACAGAAGCACTTTGCTACCAAATGGCTGGCTTGGGACTGAACCCGTGTGACATGAAGTCATGAAGATATGCCATGAGACAGAGGCAAATTTTTCTGTAAAGTGACAGTAAGTAGTGTAGGCTTTGTAGGCCTTACTATCACTGCCCCAAATATCACATTTAACACTGGAATGAGAAAGCAGCCACAGGTAACATGCACACAGTCAGATGGAACTGTGATTCAATAAGACTATACAAAAACAAGGTACTTAGGAAGCTGAGACAGGAGGATTGCAGGTTGGAGGTAGAACCTCCCTTGGGTTCAATCCCCAGTACCAAGAAATGAAAAGAGAAAAAAAGTGGCAACCTAGATTTGGTCCACAGGCCGTGTTTTACCCCCTGGTTTAAAACTGAAGAATTAAAATCAGCTCAGGGGCCTGGGGTAGGGCACCTGCCCAGCATGTGTTGAGTGTGTCCTGAAAAGAACTTGAGAACAGAAACTGGATATGACTCATGTTGTAAGTAAACAAGTATTTCATTACACAGTAAGTTTGATTCTTTTTTTTTGCGGTACTAGGGATTGAACCCAGGAGCATTGTACCTCCGAGCTACACCCCCAGCCCTATTTTTTATTCTTTATTTTGAAACAGGGTCTCACTAAGTTGCAGAGGGCCTCACTAAGTAGCTGAGGCTGGCTGCTAACCTGTGATCCTCCGGTCTCAGCCTCCTGAGTACTGGGATTACAAGCATGCGCCACCACGCCCGGCTCAAGTTTGATTGTATTTACTACCCTATAAATAGAATTTTAGAATCGGATGTAGCCTCATAATTTCCATATTTGTTCTTATGACCAAGCAGGAAGCTTCCACTTACCTAATGACTGTGAACTTGATAAACTCAGCAGAATCTAAGATCCTCCTCATGGAGCTGATCTCCAGGTAACTGGGGGCTTTGAAGGACACCCCAGGAGGCATGCCATCCACCACCACACAGCCAGGGTTGATTGTGATTTTCCTGTAAGGGACTTTCACAGGGAAACCCATCCCAATAGCTTCACCTACAACGAGACAAACAGCATGGAAGCACAGAATAACCTATCACCTTAGAAAGTACTTAAAAAGAACAAGACCATCTTATTTTATTTTTTTTTTTGGTGGTGGTATTGGGGATTGAACCCAGGGGCATTCTATCTAAGCTACACCCCCCGTCCTATTTTATATTTTGAAACAGGAATTCACTAAATTGCAGAGGGGCTCACTAAGTTGTTGAGGCTGGCCTTGAACTTGCAATTCTCCTGTCTCAGCCTCCCAAGTACTGAGATTATAGGCATGTGCCACCACACCCAGCTAGGACCAGTATTTAATGATGGTCTCTCATCTGTTAACTAAGGTCTCTGTACATGTCAAATAAACTGAAATGATTTTAGTTACTTTTCTATAGGGAAATCATAACTACCTGACAATAAACTATTAGAAAAACTAATTAAAACAAAATTTCCAGGCCAGGGATGCAGCTCAGTGGTAGAGTACTTGCACACCAGGTACGAGGCCCTGGGTTTGATTCCCAGTATGGAAAGGAAAGAAAGGGAAGGGAAACTCCTTGCTTATTGCAAACTACTTTGCAAATGCAAAACGTACCAAATTTCCGACTGAAGAGGTCATTCACTTGTTCTCTTAGCTGTCTAGCTTTTTCAACTTTTGATAGTCTTTCATTATCATCATCTAAAAAACAGTTAAGAAAAAAATCCAAAACTTAATAATGCACTTTTAATTTCAAGTAAATTTGTAGATCCGTGCTGTTTTATTTGGGGGGAGGCATATTTAAGCATTTTGAACTACTCAAGTTTGAAACAACTTCAAGTTACAACACTAGTTGAAAGTGTTACAACCTTATTTCAATTATAAAGACCTTCATGCTACTTTATAGATTTTGGAAAGGACAGACTGGGCATTTGGGTGATTAACAGGTTTGTGCTAAGTGCAATAACTGCCTAGAGACAAGCTGACAGAGCATAGCATCTGGCTGACTGTTTCCGCAGGGGCCTGGAGGAGTACATGGCAATGTGCAGTATATGAGATGCTCCTGAATGACGAGCACAAACCCCAGTAATCCGTGCTGGCAAAGTCTGAAAAAACTGGAGAGACCCCCACAATCCATGTTGAAGACAGAGAAATCACACCTGGAATTGTCACTTGAATGATGTTAAGATCTTCCACACCTGATGCAGTAGTATTAACGTTGGGTGATGAATTTATTTTTCCTTAAAATAGAAAGTTAAGATTAGACACTATAGAAAACATACATGGTCAAAATCTTCTCTCATAATCTGGAAGTGAGCCGGGCGTGGTGGCGCATGCTTGTAATCCCAGTACTTGGGAGGCTGAGACAGGAGGATTGCAGGTTTGAAGCCAGCCTCAGCAACTTAGTGAGACCCTGTTTCCAAATAAAAAAATATAAAATCGGGCTGGGAGTGTAGCTGAGAGGTAGAGGCCCCTGGGTTCCAACCCCACTACCATGCACACACACACAAAATAATAATAATCTGGAAGTGATGTGCTTGCCGTCCAGTTTGTACCCAGCTTTTTGGGAATTTCTTTTCATATTATATTTCAATAAGATTTCAGTAAAATATAAAACTTCTTGAAAGTCTGTTTTTACTGCTTTTCTTTCTCATAGTGTGTAGTACAGCACTGCACACAGAGCTGCTCAATAGCCGGAAGCCTCATAGGGACCGAGCCTCCTGGCTAGTTTTGTTGAAGTGGTGTGTTGGGCCCCACGAGGACTAGCCGGCAGGACACTCACGGGGAGGGCTCTTGGAGGAGGTACTCTCCTTGATCGCCGTCTCGAACATTTCTGGCCTACAAATAAGAAGGAAAACATGTGTGAATTCACAGTACAACTCATCACTGAGAGCAAACAAGCAGATTTAAAAACCTTAACTCTCTGTAAGTAGACATTCAATTCTTTTAAAAAAAAAAAATTTTTTTTTTTGCGGTTCCGGGGATTGAACGCAGGGGCGTTCTACCTCCGCACTACGCCCCCGGCCCTATTTTCATATACTTTATTTTGAAACCGGGTCTCACGAAGTTGCGGAGGGCCTCACTAAGTAGAGAGAGAGAGACAGGGAGAGAGAGAGAGACAGGGAGGAGGGGACAGAGAGAGCGCACGCACGCGCACGAACTGAGGCTGGCCGCGAACCCAGATCCTCCGGTTTCCGCCTCCCAAAGTACTGGGATTACGTGCGCCACCACGCCCGGCCTCAATTCTTTTTAAATTTTATTTTTGGTACTGGGGATTGAACCCAAGGCATTCTTCCTCTGAGCTACGCCTCCAGCCCTTTTTATTTTTTATTTTGAAACAGGGTCTCGTGAAGTTCCTGAGGGTCTTGCTAAGATCCAAAGTATGCCTCACAACTAGTAAAAATTCACTCCAATTCCAAATAACTGCTGAGTATAAATATGTATCAATAATTCCAATTATTCCCATCCAATTATTCAAGAGGTCCAAGCAAATATAAAGAAAAAAATTTTTTTTTGCGGTACTGGGGATTGAACCCAGGGGCATTCTATCTCCAGGCTACACCCCCAGCCCTATTTTTTATTCTTTATTTTGACACAGGGTCTCACTAAACTGCACAGGCCTCACTAAGTAGCTGAGGCCGGCCGCGAACCTGTGATCCTCCTGTCTCAGCCGCCCAAGTACTGGGATTACAAGTGTGCACTACCACACCTAGCTGGAAAAATGTTAAATGTTCTGTAAACTGAAGAAATAAAAGGCCTTTAGAAAACTGACCCTTGCTAAGATTTCAGGGACATCAGTAAAAATATGACTATGAGGACATTTTGTAATATGAAGTTATCTCTCTGATATGCTAGAACACTCTTTGACCTCTTTTAACTAATTAAGAAAAATTTAAACCATATGAAGTATGGCCGGAAGAGCTATTTTGATTCCAGAGTTAACAGCCCTGCCACAAATGTGAAACCATGTGCTCGTCTCCCCGTTTCCAACAGTCTCCACTCATGGCCACTCTGTTTCATCTAATTTCCTCACTTCTTAATGATGAACTTAATTTTGGCCTTGTTTCGGAGTATCTTCTCCAGCCTTGGAATGCCAAAAGTAGATGGTCTTCGGAACGGCACCCCCTCAGGTAAACCTTCCACATAAAAGTCCTCAGGGAAGGATTCAAATAATGCAAACGGCACCTTCACAGCTTGTTTAAGGCCAAGAGCCTCACCTGTAAAACACACACACACACAACACAAAACATCTCTCATTTCTATTGTAACGTTTTAAAAAGCGTAGCTTTTCAAAATGTATATTAAACATTTCACAGTTATTAAACCATATTCATTTAAAAAGTCAAATTCGTTTTAATTTTAGAAAATGTCATTTGTTTTTTGGTGCTAAGTAAAACATGAGAAATTGAAACCTGAAAAAACTCACATTATTTCCAATGATCATAATATTTAGGTGTTAACTATTTTATTCTGCTCCCTTTCTTCTGTTTACAAAGAGCTACTCTCTCTATTTTAATAATGTTCAAAATCAACCTACCACATTTTTCATTGAAAAGATTTTCAACTTTCTGTTTTAGGTCCGTGATTTTGGCATTCCAGGCCTCTGCATATAAAAGACAATATAGTTAAATTGTTTGTAATCACAATATATATACCCAGGCAGGAATTTTTCATCTTTTATTGTACAGATTTAACAAGTACAAAATAAAAAATGTATAAACATATTTATTTAGCAGTACCAGGAATTGAACCCAGGGGCATTCTACATCTGGGCTACACCCCCAGTCTTTTTTTTTTTTAATTCTTTATTTTGAAACAGGGTCTCACTAAGCTGCGGAAGGCCTAAGTAGGTGAGGCTGGCCACAAACCTAGATCCTCCAGTCTCAGCCTCCCAAGTACTGGAATTACAGGTGTGCGCCACCATGCCTGGCTATGTATAAACTTTTAATATGGGCAAGGCTTAGCAACCACTCCAATACTGATTATTTGATTATATCACTAATACATGTTGACTAAAAATAAATCACATGTGCTGAAATAACAAAGGATCTCTCCTCCCCCTCATTATAGTGTCAACTATTTTCCAGGTATGGTTCTAAGGACAGTAAATGACTTAATCCTCATAACAACCCTCTGCTTCAGAAAGTAATGTTGTCCCCTATTTTGCACATGGCACACAGCTAATATTTTTTGGAGTATTTAAACATTTTGAACAAGTCAAATTTCAAACGGTTTAAAATGAACACACCAAATGAAAATGCTCCAACTTTATTCCTATTCCAAAGACCTAAACCTACTGTTTGTGAGATTTTATATATATGTATGTATATAATTTACATATGTATATATGTATATAGATCGATGTATGTATGTATGTATGTATTAGGGATTGAACTCACGGGCATTTTGCTTCTGAGCTATATCCCAAGACCTATTCTATTTTTTATTTTGAAACAGGGTCTCACTAAGTTGCTGAGAGCTTCACAAAGTTGCTGAGGCTGGCCTCAAATCGGCTATCTTCATGTCTCAGCATCCCAAGTATTGAGATTACAGGTATGTACCACCAGATTTGGTTTACATATAAAAACAAAAAAAGGTACACACACACACACACACACACACGTATATATAGCCCTTTTTTTGTTGTTGGTGGTATTGGGGATTGAACCCAGGGACATTCTACCTCTGAGCTACACCCCCAGCCATATTTTTATTTTTATTTTGAAACAGGGTCTCGCTAGGTTGATGAGAGTCTCACGGTATCCTTGAACCTGCGATCCTCCTGTCTCAGCCTCCCAAGTACTGGGATGTGCCACCACAGTAATTCCAGTACTTGGGAGGCTGAGACTGGAGGATCCGGGTTCACGGCCAGCCTCAGCTACTTAGTGAGGCCCTCCACAACTTAGTGAGACCTTGTTTCAAAATAAAGAATAAAAAATAGGGCTGGGGGTGTAGCTTGGAGGTAAAATGCTCCTGGGTTCAATCCCCGGTAGCGCAAAAAAATATATATAAATAAATAAATAGGGCTGGAGATGTGGTCTCAGAAGTAGAATAACAGTGGGTTCAATCCCCAGTATCATGAAAAAAAAAAAATCAAGTCACCTAGAAAACTAGTGCATTAATTCATTTTATTTTGTTTCATTTTTTGGTATTGAGGATTGAACCCAGGGGCATTCTACCTCCGAGATAAACCCTCAGTCCTTTATATTTTTTATTTTGAAACAGGATCTTGCAAAGTTGCTGAGACTGGTCTTGAACCTGTAATCCTCCTGTCTCAGCCTCCTGAGTACTGGAATTACAGGTGAGCTTCACCATGCCCAGCTAATACCTTTTATTTAATGTGATGAAGGAAGAAAATTAAGACATATTTACCGAAGGAAAACTCTCTCCCCCGAGGCTTGAAAGGAACATTAGAACCATTAGTCTGGGTAGGAGTTCGAACAGTGGAGGTTTGAGGATTGTTGTTATTAGAGCCTAAGAAAAACAAAAAGCCATAATTAGAATATATTTAATTCTGTATAAGCACTGCTTATGGTTTCTCTAGGATCCAGTCTACAAGTCCAGCCTGTTCAAGAAAATGAAACTAGTTAAGAGGAAAAAGTACATTCCTCCTAGTTTCACAGACCTCTACATATGTTTCTATTCCCTCTTACATTCTGGTATTTCCCCCTCAAAAGACAATCAGCTTTTTGACTGAGCTGAGATAACTTCCTGCTCCATGCTTCATCATGCCCTTGGGGAACCACCTTATCGTTTGGTCACCTATGTTTGCTTATATGTTTTCCTTTAACCCCTGAAAATAATAAGCAAAGCTTAAGGTACCACTGAGATCTCTACTATGAAGCATCCCTTTCGATTCTCCAGGTTTGACAACTCCTTTCTTTGAATTCTGAGTACAACATAGAAATAATGCTACAGGTTACCAGTTGTTTTCAATGCCCAGTACTGAAAAAGGAAAAAAAAACCATGATAAGCAAAACAAACCAATCATAAAAAGAGCAGACACACTACGATTCCATTTATATGAAACTGTAGAACAGAGCTGAGTGCACTGGTACATGCAAATAATCCCAGCTACTGGAGAGGTCAAGGCAGAAGGACTGCAAGTTTGAGGCCAGCCTGGCAATTTATCAAGACCCTGTCTAAAAAAGAAAAATAGAAAGGGCTGAGAATGTGGCTCAGTGGTAGAGCACACCAGGGTTCAATCCCCAGTACCCCCCCAAATTGTAGAACAGACAAAAGTAAACCTATGCTAACAAAAGCAAGTGATTAAAATACTAACAACTAGCCGGGTGTGGTGGCACACGCCTGTAATCCCAGTACTTGGAAGGCTGAGACAGTATCACAAGTTTGAGGACAGCCTCAGCAATTTAGCAAGACCCTGTTTCAAAATAAAAAATGAGCCGGGCGTGGTGGTGCACGCTTGTAATCCCAGTACTTGGGAGGCTGAGACCAGAGGATCCGGGTTCGCGGCCAGCCTGAGCTACTTAGTAAGACCCTCCGCAACTTCGTGAGACCCGGTTTCAAAATAAAGTATAAAAAATAGGGCCGTGGGTGTAGCTCGGAGGTAGAACCCCACTGGGTTCAATCCCCGGTACCGCAAAAAAAAAAAAAACAAAAACAAAATAAAAAATGAGAGCCAGGCATGGTGGCGCACGCTTGTGATGCCAGCACTTGGGAGAATGAGACAGGAGGATAGCAGGTTCACGGCCAGCCTCAGCTACTTTGTAAGTCCCTCCACAACTTACTGAGACCCTGTTTCAAAATAAAGAATAAAAAATAGGGCTGGGGATGTAGCTCAGAGGTAGAATGCCCCTGGATTCAATCCCCAGTACCACAAAAAAAGAAAAGAAAAAGAAAAAGATCTAGGGTAAAGTTCAGAGGTAGAATGTCCCTGGGTTTAATTTCCAATACCACAAAAACAAAACAAAACAAAAAGTAAAACTAAAAATATTTATGCTATTTTAACTAATATAAGCTAAATTCAAGGTATTGATAGCACTAGTTCGGCATATAACGCTACCATAAAGTTTTGTCTACTGCATGACAAAGTTTTACATTTTTTGGTGCAGATATAGCAATATAAAGCTACTCACTGCTAACATGAAAGCAGGTCAAATAGATTCCTCACTAACAGATCACTGATCTTAATAATTTCTTTTGTACCAGAAACCAAGAATACAAAGAACTTTAAAATGGTTATTTTAAGCCAGGCGTGGTGGCGCACACTTGTAATCCCAGTACTTGGGAGGCTGAGACAGGGATCTCAGGTCTGCAGCCAGCCTCGGCAACCTCGTGAGGCCCTCTGCAACTTAGTGAGACCCTGTTTCAAAATAAAAAACTAAAATTGGGCTCAAGCGTAGCTTGGAGGTAGTATGCTCCTGAGTTCAATCCTCCGTACCACCAAAAAAAAAGTTATCTTCTCAAATTAGAAACATGATCTGGTGTAATAAATGGTTTTACTGACAAACCTAAAAAGACCACTCTTAACTTGCCTCTCTTGCTTACTCCACTACAAAGCAAGAAAAGAAAAACAGGCATTTCATAAGAAATAATTCTGAGCCGGACATGGTGGTGCTCGCTTGTAATCCCAGTACATGGGAGGCTGAGACAGGAGGATCACAGGTTATTATTTTTTAAATGTATCGAGTGTTTATTTCTTTTTTTTTTTTTGCAGTACCGGGGATTGAACCCATGGGTGTTCTACCTCCGCGCTACGCCCCCGGCCCTATTTTTTATACTTTATTTTGAAACCGGGTCTCACGAAGTTGCGGAGGGCCTAAGGAGAGAAAGAGAGAGAGAGAGAGAGAGAGAGAGAGAGAGAGAGGGAGGGAGAGAGCGAGAGAGCTGAGGCTGGCCGCGAACCCGGATCCTCCGGTCTCCGCCTCCCAAAGTACTGGGATTACAAGCGTGCGCCACCACGCCCGGCTTCAAGTGTTTATTTCTGAAATTTCCTATTTAATATTTTTGGACTGTAGCTGACCATAGGTATCTAAAACTATGGAAAGTAAAACTAGGAAGAAAGAAGGACAACTGTATAAAAAAAGATGTGTCAGGTGTGGTGGCACATGTCTGTAATCCCAGTACCCAAGAAAGGTACAGACAGGGTTGATGCTGCATCTCTGTAGCTTGTGTGCCCTGCTTGGACACAGACATGAAGAAAAGAATCATGGAGAAGCTAGCCAGTCTTACAATCTTTGATCTACTGAACCAATGTGAGGGCTAGTCTACCTTCAGAATTACTTACATATGAAAAAAACAAGTATTTACCCATCTGTGAAATCAAGGCTGACTGCCAGAAAATACGATCCTACCCACACCTAGAAACCTTACTTTTAGAGTCCTAATCACTCTAACTCACTACATGGGCTCTTCATTTTCCTAAGAGTTTACATTAAGTAAGTTTTGTCTGAACAGGATTAATGGACGAAAAGTTCAATATTCACAAGAACAGCATCCATAAGTATATCCACTTTTATGCATTTATCTGTTTTTGAGAAACATGCAGTTTCTTAATAGCTCATTGACAGTGCCTGTAAAAGAAGGTATGTATTTAACTGGCTGTTTCACTTTTTCCCCAATTTTTTTTTTTTGTGGTACTGGGATTGAACCCAAGGGCATTCTGCCTCTGAGCTACACCCCAGCCCTATTTTTTTATTCTCTATTTTGAAACTGGGTCTCACTAAGTTGTGGAGGCCCTCACTAAGTAGCTGAGGACGGCTGCGAACCGGGCTCCTCCGGTCTAAGCCTCCCAAGTACTGGGATTACAAGCGTGCGCCACCACGCCCGGCCATCTTTAATATTTGATATATAAAGATTAATTCATGTTGGTTCATGATACTAGCATAATACAATCTAACTGTATGCTAGTTAGAAGGACTGGAAATTAGAGTTCCCTTGATGATTTTGTCCTCTGTCTTAAAATGAGATACTCTAACTGTACTAGCTCACAGACTCAGCAATCTCTTTTCTTGAGAAACATACTGCTGTTTTTAGCCACCCTTATTGCTTTTGCAGATTACATCACCATACTGTAAAATAACTTCCTTTCTGTCTCTTAACCTCGGTGTGTGTTACTTAATTCCATGACTGCCATCATGTTTCACCGTCAAGAATTTCCTTCTGAACGTGTTCTCTTGACTTCACTGTGCACTAAGCCCACCATCCTAGTGAAGTCTGGCCCGTTACTCCTTCAACAGCTTTCCTCATAATTTACCAAGTGAAGACAGCATGGACTAATCACCTCAAGAGTACAACTGCTACGACTCTAGAATCAACTGGTCCCAGGACTTCTGGCAGCTGAAACTGCAAGTTCCTGAGATACCAACCATAGCTGAGAACAAGATACAGAACTATGCTCCCTAGAAGAAGAATTCCTTCCATCACTCGTGCCATAGACGCCACGCAATCTGCAGTTTTGTCTCGCTATTCCCTCTCTAAGAAAGGCCTTCCTGTCCTCGCCTGGTGAAACACCCCTCTTCCAGCAAGGTCACATATAAACGTCAGCTTCTGCATGAAGCTCCCATCACCTCAGACTTAACTTTCCCTTTGACGTAGTGTCATTGTTCACAATGCATAAATTGCTATGGACATATGCCCAGATTTGTCTGATTTGGAAGTGTGTCTTTTTATTAAAAGGAACACCACATGTACTTTAAAATTAGTCATGAGCTCCTTCAGGAAAAGATGAGCCTTGTGTGCAAGGGAAATTTCCTCAGATCTGGTCCAAAAGGAGGAAAGTAAAGGATTAAATACATTTGTAATTCATGTCATCTGTGAACAGAAATTCATGATTTGATGTATGGTCCTGTTAATTAATTTCACAAGGATGCCTGTTGCCCTTAGTATGAGGAAACGGGCTCCCTGTATTTATGTAAGATAATTAATTGGGGGCTAATGCTCCATCTAATATTAGTTCTGTAAACTCTGAATACAAAATTGGAAACCCAGAATAAAAAGAATTATCCTGATGCAGTTATTTCCTTCTGAATTAATGAAATGATAGGAGGAAATACCCATAGCCAAGAGTTGGTTGCGAACTGTCCATGGTATTGTGTCACATATTTTCATACTGTAAAAATGAAAAGATGAGAGTCCTGTAGAACCAATGGAGAGTGGAGAGAAGGAAGTAAATTTGAGGATATAGTAGGAACTACTTTAATCCAAACTACTACTATTTAAACTATTCCTAAACTTACTTTCCTAAAAAAAAGTAGGACAAAGAGGAAAAAAGGTGGAAAACAAAAACAAAACCAAAAAAAAACCCTCCAATTGCTACTCTGTGCATTTACTTTATTATTAAAAAAGAAAAGCATTTTAGAGATTTTCTGGAGAGCAGATTATAATAATGATCCATGACTATTACCTAACCATTTTCAAAATTTCAATTAGAAACATTCAGAAATTTAGCTTCATTACAGGTAGATATTAACACATAAAAAAACAAGTTTTGTGAAAACTTATTTGCATAAAAATTAGACATAATGAACTAATATAATTAGTAAACTGAAGAATCAATAGAAACATGCCTACGATTGGCCTTACCTTCCACAGTAACCTCTATTTCAGGAACCTTTGAATTACTCCCAGGGCTTCGTGGTCTTTTGGGGGACTGCAATGCTGTAAAGCAAATGCACGATTACTTTTGTGTTATATAAAAAAAATTAAAAATACAGAAGGAGATGCTTTATAAAAGCAAAGTATTAAAATTCATACAGTTTGGCTCTTTTCAAAGAAACCTGAAGAATTAAACTGGTAGTGTAATCCTCCACATGACTCTCAACAAAGCTGTGGAAACATGAATGAAGGAGGACTGCAAATATGAAATTTTTGATGAAATGTTAAGAGAAAAAAAAAAGAAACCAAGAAAGGAAGAAAAAAAGAGGTCCATTAAATAAAATGGCTTAAAAGACAGAGACAAACCAAAAACCACACAAAGATAATGGCCAATGATTCAGTATGACAAAAGTAATGGTAAAGAATGTTCTAGTGCACTGAATATAATTAAAAGACAATACATAATCTCTCACCTTTAGTGTTTATTTTACTAGCCATTCCGGGAGGCAAGTAGGAAACAACTAGTTCAGGCCTATAAAGAAAAAGAGTATTTTATAATAGTCAGTAAACTATTGGTGGCCTATACAGTTAGTGTAAATGATCATGACCACCACTTCTGAAATAGAAAATAAACACTAGTTTAGATTCTTCAACTGCTGAAATTCTGCAAAAAAGTAAATAAAAAACTAAATCGTTGATATTCAGTTATTTAAAAGATGGACCAGGAACAACAGAGCAGATAAAAATCAGCATCTAAACTAAGCGTGGCGGAGCAAGTCTGTAATCCCAACTACTAGGGAGACTGAAGTAGAAGGATCAGTTTAAGGCCAGCCTGAGTAACTTAGCGAGACACAGTTTCAAAAAAAAAAAAAAAAACAACAGGAAGAGGCCGTACGTAGTTCAGTGGTAGAGTGCTTGCCTAGCATGTTCAACACCCACTGCTGCAAAATTTAAACAGCAGCATTTAGAACTTGCACACTCAGCAAGTATGGTGGTACACGCTTGTAATTCTACTACTTGAGAAGTTGAGACAGCAGGATCACAGGTTCAAGACCAGTCTCAGCAATTTAGCGAGATCCTGTTTCAAAACTAAAAAAGGGTTAGGGGTGTAGCTTGGAAGTAGAATGCCCCTAGGTTCAATCCCTAGTATCAAAAAAATAAAAAATAAGGCTTGCACTCCAGTATTCAGGAATGCTAAGTGACATCACAGAAGAAAGAATTCAGAGGTGTGGACAATGTCTAGATTACAGCTCAGAGCTAGAATGTTCCATGAAGGACCATACCTGATCACTTCTATCTAGAAAAAAATTTTAACTAGAGATATCATTTTATTAAACTCCAGAAATGACTAAGGTGGCAAATAGAACTTACTTTTTAACAACAAACTTGATTTTATTACTCCCACGGACAATCCTTTCAAGTCGTGGAATTCCAAACCAGGTGGGGCTTCGAAAGGGAATTCCTTCTGGCAAGCCTTCCACGTAAAGGAACTCAGGATTTGATTCGAACACAGGATATGGTACTTTCACTGCCTCAGTGAGCCCAAGAGCTTGAGCTAGAAAAAGTAAGAGAACAAACTTGGAGAACATAAAATTTCACACATTCTTTTGCTGGTGTCTGCATTCTCAAATATATTATGTACAAGATTCCTATAATTTAGCAATATTCACTTAATATTGAAGGCAATATGTTTAGTATCTTGTACAAATCTAAAGAATAAGCCTAGAAAATAAGTACTTTAAAGAGGAACATCTTAACCCTTTAAGTCAAAAGGACAGTTATGCTGTTAGTCAAAATGATCTCTGTGCTCTGGACAGAAATGAACTAAGGCCACTTCACACATCAGTGGCGGCGACCCAGCCTCTGTGCTGTCCTCTGGGTACAAGTTTGCTACCTAAAAACACGAGCCATATAGGCCACATCTAAGCGGAACTCATTAATTTAGAGTGATCAGAGACAGAGGATTCAAGACTCCTGATCGAGGACACAAAACGTCAACACCAGATATTAAGATAATGGACAGGAACGCCCCAAGAATACTGCTAGCACTCCCCACTCCTTACTTCCTTTTCCATGACAGATACACCCAATCAACTGAAACACTCTTTCTTGCTGAGCTTCCTCAGAATCCTTCTCAAGACAGCGCACCAGGAAACCGCTGTCAACAAATCTAAGTTAAAACAAATGATGAAACCTATTTGCCATACCGGTGTTAGCCAGATTAGAAGTACAGACAGTGGATCTGAGATTTATCCCAACTCCTCCCTTCCTCTCCCATTGTGACATATAAGAAAACTGAAGTCAAGAGAAATAAAACAATTTGTTTGGTTTAAGTAGCAAGTTTAGCAGCAGAAATAAACTAAAACCCAGTTTTGGGGATCTTCCTTCATTAGGCCCTAAACTTCTGTAATTTATTCAGAACATGGACTATGTTTGTAAACTAAGACATAACCAATGTATTTCATTTACCAAATTTCAAATTAAAAATCTCTTCCACTTGCTTCCGTAGCTTGGTAATTCTGACATTCCAATCTTCTTTAACTGGAAAGCAAAAATAAATGTATTTAATGATGTTGTTTATTGGGACTGACACAAATCAGATTAGATTTAGAGACCAAAATGTAGATATTGTTCTTTCCATTCACGCTCTTAATTCAGTTTTGTACAAAATCAAAAACTCTGGGTGTTAAGGAAAAATAGGGCTGGGGGTGTAACTCAGAGGTAGAATGCCCCTGGGTTCAATCCCCAGTACTGCAAAAATTTTTTTTTAATTTTAAAAATAAATAGATTTACACTGTATATAAAGAAAACCTTATTCCTATGAGAGTGCTCAAAACTAGTGGTACATAAGGATAAACAGAAAATCTATTTGGCATACTGGCTGACTTTCACTAATTGCCCCAGGTACCCTAAGGGCTGAAGGATCAGTATTTTAGGACATATCCATGACCCCAACATGAACACTAGTTTACCTTGATAGTCACAAGAATGACTAACTATACAAATTCAGGAATACCTAAAGTACATCTGAAATTTATTCCCTCTTCCAAACATTCTTTTCCTGGAAATATCAAATTCCACATATTATAAGATATGGCCATTTATAGTTTCTTGGCAACAGATGTTCCTAAAGTGGTAGAAGATCTACAAATGTGGTAACTTTTTCTGACATTAGGGGATAGCAAACAAAAAAATAGGAAACAAAAGTACAATTCAAATAAGTTCAAATACATAAAAAAGTCATTCATTCAACTGAAACTCTTTAATTCTATTCTATTGGGCTATGATATCAGTGTACAGACTGAAATTAGACTATCCGTCATTTCAAGAACAGTGCTCAGAAGCCGGGCGTGGTGGCGCACGCTTGTAATCCCAGTACTTGGGAGGCTGAGACCGGAGGATCTGGGTTCGCAGCCAGTCTCAGCTACTTAGTGAGGTCCTCCGCAACTTAGTGAGAGCCTATTTCAAAATAAAGAATAAAAAAACTAGGGCTGGGGGTGTAGCCCAAGAGGTAGAATGCCCCTGGGTTCAATCCCTGGTACTGCAAAAAAAAAAAAAAAGAACAGTGCTCAGCTGGGTGTGCTAGTGCACACCTAATAATCCCATTACTTAGGAGCTGAGACAGGAGGATTGAAGGTTCAAGGAAAGTCTCAGCAAATAGTAAGACTTTCAGCAACATAAAGAGACACAGTTTCAAAACAAAAATTAAAAGGGGGGTGCTGAAGGGGGTGTAGCTAGGAGATAGAATGCCCCTGGCTTGAATCCCCAGCAGAAAAAAAAAAAAAACAGTGCTCATATGAATAAAGATTAAGGTCTAAATGTGTAAATGTCTTGGGTCTGACATGGAAATCCACTAGCCCATATGGCAACTGAGCAGGTGAAATGTAGCCAGCTGGAACTGACATATGCTGTAAGTATCACCAAATTGTCAAATAAAGAATACACACTTCGTTACATAATTATGTTAATGATTACAGGTTGAAACACATAAATTGGCCACTAGGAAGTATAAAATTACATATGCACACGCTTGTAATCCCAGTACTTTGGGAGGCGGAGACCAGAGGATCCGGATTCGCAGCCAGCCTCAGCTCTAGCTCGCTCTCTCTCTCTCTCTCTCTCTCTCTCTCTCTCCCCCTCTCCCCCTCTCTCTCTCTACTTAGTGAGGCCCTCCGCAACTTCATGAGACCCGGTTTCAAAATAAAGTATAAAAAAAAATAGGGCCGGGGGCGTAGCGCGGAGGTAGAACACCCCTGCGTTCAATCCCCGGTACCGCAAAAAAAAAAAAAATTACATATGCAGCTTATACTTAATGATACTCATGTATTTCAATGGACAACAACAATGTAAATAAATTCAAAGCTTGAGTTGCCCACAGACTGCTTATGTCCATATTGATAAATCAAGAAGTGCCTCTACTGAGGTTCCACAAAAGATTATTTGGGGATGGGGGGGCACGAAAGAGGACCTCGATAGCTATGAAAGATTTTTTTTTTAAATACTGAAGATTGATCTACCCAGGGACATTCTACCTCACAGTTACACCCCCAGCCCTTTTACTTTTTATTTTGAAACAGGGTCTCACTAAGTTGCTGAGACTGGCCTGGAACCTGCAATCTTTCTGTTTCAGCCTCCCAAATACTGGGATTATAGGCATGCCCCACCACTCCCAGCACTATGAAAGATTAAAGGAAAGAAAAGAAAGGACTTCACATCTATCTTACCTGGTGTATTTGTTCTTGGCTGAGTAACTTCAGTTGTACTGTGAGTCAGAAGTTCTGGTCTGCAGAAATAGAGTTCATATTAGCAATAGAACATTTAGGAATGACTTAAAGGCCTTCCCAGCCAGGTGTGGTGGCACACGCTTGTAATCCCCGTACTTGGGAGGCTGAGAAAGGAGGATCTGGGTTCAGGGCCAGCCTCAGTACTTAGGCCCTCCGCAACTTAGTGAGACCCTGTTTCAAAATAAAGAATAAAAAATAGGGCTGGGGGTGTAGCTCGGAGGTAGAATGCCTCTGAGTTCAATCCTCAGTACAGAGAAAAAAAAAAGGTCTTCCCAAATAGCTGAACACTGCAATCATTATTATTATTATTATTTTTGTGGTACTGGGGATTGAACCCAGGAGTATTCTACCTCCGAGCTACACACCCAGCCCTATTTTTTATTCTTTATTTTGAAATAGGGTCTCACTAAGTTGCAGAGGGCCTCACTAAGTAGCTGAGGCTGGCCGCAAACCCGGATCCTCCTGTCTCAGCCTCCCAAGTACTGGGATTATAAGTGTGCGCCACCATGCCCACCCAGCAATTATTTTTAAATATGACATACTATGTTTCCCTTTCAGTGAAATAAAACCATTTTAGTGACTAGTTTATTTTGAAAACAGAAAATTTCACATATTCAGGTGGGATTACATGGATGTTTTCAAAGATATTTCATACTTAAATGGGCAAAATTGTTGCTTGCCTCCAAACCAATTCAACATATTGCTAAATCTTAATGAAATGTACCACAAAACAATTAGAAATAGCTAGCTCACTCATCTTAAACACTTCCTCTCCCTTATGACTCTTAGTCCCAACAAATATACACAAACCACCAGCAATCAGCAACCAAGAGTCTAGCCTTCAATGTTCCTTCTACTCCTTCTCCTCGCACTTGAACAACCTACTCTGCTGCTTCAAAATCAAACCAATCTTTCTAAAGTGCAAATCCAAGTGGCTGTAAGAGGGGTCCTTCCTTCCAGCCTTTTAATGACCGCCACCGCTCTGCAAGGTGGCGCCTCAGGGCATCACTCACCCACACGCAACAGCTTAGTTTCATGAACACGCAAGCACATCTGACACCTCACTGACACTATTTATATTATTTCCTTTCTTTGAAAAACCTTTCCTCTATTCTGCAGAGAAACTGCATGTGCTGCCCTCATCTTCTCCCTTGAAAAAATACTTCACTGCTCTTATCTTTGTAGTAAGGCTTTGAAGGACAAGGATCCTAATGGACCTGATTTTCTGTATATGCTGCTTGCATTAGATATTTGCTCAAAAGGGACAAAAAAAGGTCCATTTTCATCAAATAATCTTTTATTAGGAAACACTTTAAATTTGTTTCTACAAATGATAATCTTACCTTTTAATTACAAATTTAATTCGATTGCCCACTTGAATGATTTTCTCCAGCCTTGGGATTCCATACCATGAGGGACTTCTAAAAGGAATGTTTTCTGGTAGTCCTTCCACATAGAGATCATTTGGATGTGCCTCAAATTTTTGGTACGGTACAGCCTTTGCTTCAGTGCTCCCCAAGGCCTCCGCTGAGGGGGGGGGACACCAAAGCAATTCAGAAGACCAAGTTTATATTGAATTCATATTTAAATTCAGTCCAGAACAAGGGGCATTTAATTTTTTTTGGTATTACTAGGGATAGAACACAGGGCCTTGTACACATTAGGCAAGTTCTCGACTGCTGAGTTGCACCCCAAGCCCTTTTTGTTTTTTGGTACTGGGATGGAACTCAGGGGCATTCTACCTCTGAGCTACACCCCCCATTCCTATTTTACTTTTAATTTATTTTTAATGGTATTGGGGATTGAATCCAGGGCCATTGTACCTGAGCTACATCCCCAGCCCTATTCTTTTTTTTTTTTTTTTGTGATACTGGGAATTGAACCCAGAAGCACTCTACCTCCAAGCTATACCCCAGACCGATTTTACTTCTTATTTGGAAACAGGGTCTCACTAGGTTGCTGAGACCCTCACTGAATTGCTGAGGATGTCCTCGAACCTGCAATCCTCCTGTCTCAGCCTCTTAAGTACTAGGATTACAAGCGTGGGCCAACATGCCTGGCTTCCTATTCTTTATTTTGAAACAGGGTCTAAGTTGCAGACGGTCTCACCAAGTTGCTGAGGCTGGCGCTGAACCTGCGATCCTCCTGTCTCAGTTTCCCAAGTACTGGGATTAGAAGCATGTGCAACAACACCTGGCTTATTTTTTATTTTGAAACAGTCTTATTAAATTACTGAGAGAAGCCGGGCGTGGTGGCACAGGCTTGTAATCCCAGTACTTTGGGAGGCGGAGACCGGAGGATCCGGGTTCGCAGCCAACCTCAGCTCTCTCTCTCTCTCTCTCTCTCTCTCTCTCTCTCTCCCTCCCTCCCTCCCTCCCTCTCTGTCTCTCTCTCTCTACTAAGTGAGGCCCTCCACAACTTCGTGAGACCCAGTTTCAAAATAAAGTATAAAAAATCGGGCCGGGGGTGTAGCGCGGAGGTAGAATGCCCCTGGGTTCAATCCCTGGTACCGCAAAAAAAAAAAAATTACTGAGGGACCTTAATAAGTTTCTGAGGCTAGCCTTGAGCCTGCAATCCTCCTGTCTCAGTCTTCCAAGTACTGGGATTACAAGCATGCCCTACCATGCCTAGCTTAAAACATTGTGTGTGTGTGTGTGTGTGTGTGTGTGTGTGTCACTAGTCTTCCAAGTACTGGGATTACAAGCATGCCCTACCACGCCTAGCTTAAAACACTGTGTGTGTGTGGGGGGGCACTACACCATAACGCCACACCCTCTAGCTCTTTTTATTTTTTGATACAGGTTCTTGCAAAATTGCCCAGGCTGGTCTCAAACTTGTGAATCTCCTACCTCAGCTTCCAAGATGTTAGAATTAGGTTGCTGGAATTACAGGTGTATGCCACTGCACCGGCAATTCTTTTCTTAAAACTGAAAACACTTGCCAGGCATGGCGGCACATACCTGAAATCCCAGTACTTGGGAGGCTGAGACAGGAGGATCGCAGGTTTGAGGACAGCCTCAGCAAGTAGTGATACTCTCCTCAACCTAGTGGGGACCCTGTTTCAAAATAAAAAAATAAAATAAAATAGGACTGAGAGTGTAGCTCAGAGGTAGAATGCGACCTGGGTTCAATCCCCAGTAACACAAAAAATAAATATATGCAGACATAAATACTTGTTGGCTCAGTGTGGTGGTGCATGCCTGTAATCCCAGTACTTGGGAGGCTGAGACAGGAGAATCACAGGTTCAAGGAAAGCCGAAGCAAGAGATGAGATTCTCATCAACCTAGTGAGACCCTGTTTCAAAAATAAAAATAAAATAGGGCTGGGGGTGTAGCTCAGAGGTAGAATGCCCCTGGGTTCAAACCCCAGTACCACAAAATGAATAAATGAATGAATAAATAAATAAATACTTGTTGATCACCTGCTTGGGGTCAACACGAAGTGCTAGCAGTAAACAAGAGAGAACATGTTGCTATGGAGGAAAGCAGAACACTGGTGCCATAAGAAAAAAAATCACAGGACAAGCTGGACATGGTGGCGCACGCCTATATTCCCAATATACATGGGAGGCTGAGACAGGAGGATTGCAGATGTGATGCTAGCCTCAGCAATATCGAGATCATGAGCAACCTACTGAGACCATTTTCAAAATGAAAAATAAAAAGGGCTGGGGTGTAGCTTGAAGGTAGAATGTCCCTGGGTTCAATCCCTAGTACCATTAAAAAAAAAAGAAAGAAAAAAATCAATGGACAATGAGATCCAGTGTGCCTTGTGAATCAGTGAAGACCTCTCCAATGCAGGAGTACTCACACTGGGATGTGGCAAGAACAGTCCACAAACAAAAACACCCAGTGAGGGTATGACCTCCAAAAAATAAACGTACAGAGCCGGGCGTGGTGGCGCACGCTTGTAATCCCAGTACTTTGGGAGGCGGAGACCGGAGGATCGGGGTTCGCGGACAGCCTCAGCTCGCTCGCTCTCTCTCTCTCCCTGTCTCTCTCTCTGTCTCTCTCTACTTAGTGAGGCCTCTGCAACTTCGTGAGACCCAGTTTCAAATGAAAGTATAAAAAATAGGGCTGGCGGTGTAGCACGGAGGTAGAACGCCCCTGGGTTCAATCCGCAAAAAAAAAAATGAATAAATAAAAAATAAACGTACAAGTGTATGGTCATTGTAGCTGCTATAGAGTGAGCAAATGGGAGAGGGGAATGAGATGAGATCAGAGAAAGGGATGGGGATGTGGCTCAGTGTTAGAGCACTTGCCTAACATGCTCCAAGGAGGGAGGAGGGAAGCAGGCAGGCATCTAGGTAGAATTTTGCTGAAAAGCAGGATAGAAACAAGGAAGAGAGTGATTCTGAGTAACTAAAGTTGTTGTAATGATAAACCCAAGTATTTTAAGAGTTTAATAAAAATGTAAGAAGTGAAATAAGAGAGAATATGGGTCACTGTGGCCCTTTCAGATGGCCAGCAAACTGTGTGGTCTGCTACTGAAGCGCTTCTTGATTTCAGAGTGGCACCCTAACAAGGTTCAAAGGCCCAAAGAGAAAAAAGGTTTCTGAATTGTCAAATAGCTAAGCTTCATAACTGATACTGTATGAAACAATTGTTCAGAACTGGGGATGTGGCTCAGTGGTACAGGGCTTACCTAGCATTTGTGAGACCCTGGGTTCAATCCCCAGTACCACAGACGAAGCAGAACAATTAATCAGTACAAGGGACAGCACTCTACTCTCTCCCCTTTTGTATAAGATTAAACCTTTTTATAATAAATCCTTATGAAAAAAAGAGTAACAAAAACAAGGCGAGTCATAGTCATCTTATTTACTTTCCTAAAACAAAACAAAAATTTAAGACATAATTATTCTGTAAAATAATTTAGTTGTAGGAAAAATAGACTTACCGAATTTTTTGCAGAAAAGCTGATCTACCAATTTTCTTAATTTAGTGATTCTGGCATACCACTCTTCCTTTACTGTAAGAATAATAAGTATATGAATTTTCTCAATTGATGGCTTTAATTAGATTACTATATATCTTTATTATAAAATAACTAGTATTATTTTTCCTTTTTGTGACTAATGTTATTTCTAAGATTTCAGAATCCATTTATTAAAACAATGCTGACACTGAACAAAAAACAACCAAAGTTAAAGCAAGGAAATAACTCAATTTACTCAAGAACAGCTGGCAGGTGATGTTTGCAATGAAAATTTAGGGATATGACAGCATTGGCAGTTATTTCCATGAAATCAAATATAAATAGTATAATTTCGGCCGGGCGTTGTGGCGCACGCTTGGGAGGCGGAGACCGGAGGATCCGGGTTCGCTGCCAGCCTCAGCTAATTAGTGAGGCCCTCCGCAACTTCGTGAGACCCGGTTTCAAAATAAAGGATAAAAATAGGGCCGGGGGTGTAGCTCGGAGGTAGAACGCCCCTGGGTTCAATTCCCGGTACCGCAAAAAAAAATAAATAAATAAAATAAATAAATAAATAGTATAATTTCCATTTTATGTTCGCACCTCACTCCACTTGAGAACAGCGCAAGCAGGAAAATAAACGACATTTCTATGTCCTTCAAAACACAGCTAACTAGAAAATGATGACACTCATGGCCGCATGCTCTAAAAAGGTAATCTTTTTATGTCCTAGGTATAATATACATTGGATGAACAATTTTCCAATTGATTGATGTATACTGAAATAATAAGCTGTTCAAGTATTGTGCCAGATAACAAATTTTGCATCTCAGAAGTAAAACGTGTCTACCAGAAATAAAGTATTTACATTTACTTATAAGTTATTCATAAGAAAATGTGTTTATTCTCTAGAGAAAATTAGGCAGAATACTGAAAATATGTATTCCTTATAATGGCATATAATCAAGTAGCAAAGACATTATTTCAGTTATAAGGTAGAGTAAAAAAGAGATCAATGTCCTGGTAACTGGTAATAATTACTGTTCTGATTTGACCCAACAGTAGAGACCTACCTCCTGAAGCTGGCTTATCAAGTTGTAAATCTTCACGCGTCGAGTTTAGGAGTTCATGTCTGAAAGTTGAGAATAAATAAGTACTAAACATTCACCAGGCAGTACTTAGCAAAGTGGTAAGCACTAGTACATATTTAATATTCAGTCACCAAGGCTGGTTTTAAGAAGAAAAGACAATCTGGATTCTTACGCACAATGAATCACCTTAGGTTTCTACAGAGTGAACAAAATGGTAACTGCAAACTGTCTCATGAAGTGCTTCATGGATCATTTGTCTTCACATTGAAAGAGGTAACTTTGTACCCTAAAGGTATTTTAGGAATATTACAAAAATTTTAAGTGGGGTTCTTTAATTTTGTATGATATTCAAGTCTATCTTTCTCTGGAAAAAGAATTCTAAATATACTTCAAGCTGGGCGTGGTGGCGCATGCTTATAATCCCAGTACTTGGGAGGTGGAGACCGGAGGATCGGGGTTCGCAGCCAGCCTCAGCTACTTAGTGACGCCCTCCACAACTTCGTGAGACCCAGTTTCAAAATGAAGTATAAAAAATAGGGCCAGGGGTGTAGCTCCAAGGCAGAATGCCCCTGAGTTCAATCCCCAGTACCGCAAAAAACAAAACAAAAAAAAAAACACTTCAATATTCATGCTTGCAGGACAAGACACATGTTTTATTTTTCATAATAACCAAAGCCCTCAAAACATACTTTATAAATCACAGAACTCTGTAATCTAACTTACATATCCCTCTTGCTCTATTTTGTTGAAATGGCCTAACTTACCATGGGAGGGGTGGGGCAGTACAGGAATCACACCGAGCCTGACCCTGCCTCTACCAACAATGCTGGAGATATTAGAAACTGAGACAGAATTAGGTCAGCAGGATATATAATATTTGAAAAATATTAATAGGCTCTAAAATAAAACATTTGCTAAACTTAGTAAGATTACACCCTGAATAAACAAGAATAACTTTAATTCTATCAAGACAAACCATGTGAACCTTTAGGGAAAGACTAAAATGTCCATTCTTACTAAATGTGTCAGACAAATTCCCATAAACAAGTTCATTGAAAAAATGTAAAGCAAGATGTGTATAGCATAGATTACCTAGTGATAAGCTTGCATAAGTACTTAAAATCACCCAAAAATACACTAAAATTATATATGATTTTGAAGATAACAAACATGAAAACTGTAATAAGATAATTTGTAAATTTCTTTAAATATCCCGAGTCTGCTGGGCATGGTGACGCACGCTTGTAATCCCAGTACTTGCGAGGCTGAGACAGGAGGATCCGGGTTCACGGCCAGCCTCAGCTACTTAGTGAGGCCCTCCACAACTTAGTGAGACC
>PVJS01017327.1:0-26020 GCA_004027185.1 Glis glis
CGCGGCCTCTCCCCAGTCGGAGACCACGCCCCTCCACCCCCTTTACTCCTCCCAGGAAGCGGTGATAGACAGTTCTGTGTGGTTCTCCACCCCCACCCCCAGCTGAGTGGAGGAGTTGATGTGTCTCATTATAACAGCCAATGCAGCCGCCATCCACGCACAAGCAAAGAAGCATGTCCCATTTAAATACACCCACGCAGCCCCAGCGCCCTTAGCCGATCGGGGCGCGCAGCCCACACGCACCGCGGCGCGGGGCTTGGAGATCCGCGCAGGCTGGGCTCCCGGACCCGCGGACCGGCGCGAGGATCGGGCTCTGGGGGTCGGGCGGGCGGCGGAGGTCGGGCCCGGGGCCTCTGGCGCGACACCCGCATGAGGACGCGAGTGAAATAGACCGAGGTGGAATTTGCCAGGGAGACGCTTCGGGGCGGTTTTGGTCCATTTCTCCCGCGAAGAAGTCGACATGGCGAGCGACTCCCCGGCTCGCAGCCTGGATGAAATAGATCTCTCGGCTCTGAGGGTGAGCGGAGCATGCTTTCTGATTTCTTTCCAGGGGTTTGGGGCAGGGCTCGGGCTCGGGCTCGGGCTCCGCGCGCGGACTGGCGCTGGGGCGGGTTGGCAGCAGCGGAGGGAACCCGCGCTCGGCTCGGGCTCGGGCTCGGGGGCCGTGCGGTGCGTGTGCTCCTCCGGCGGTGGCCGAGGCTCCCGAGAGCGCCTAAGCCCATGCCAGTTTCATCGTAGGCCGGTGTAAGAGCATTAACATGAAAGGCTCGTGTGTGTGCGTGTGCGCGCGTGTGTGCACGCCCCGGGCTGTCGTCTCGAGCCGAGGCGCGAGCCTCGACTGTCCCTCTCGCAAGAAGAATAACCGCGCGAATAAAGGCACTGTCCCCTCGCGTTTTCCAGCTCCTGCAGGACGACGTCGTGAGCCTGGCTGTCCCCGCGAGGCCGAGCCTGCCCTCCGAGGGGCGGTCATTGCTCGGCCGTGCGCCCCCTCCCCCTCCTGCCCCCCGCCCGGGCGGGCCGGGTCTCGGCGCTGCCTTCAGCGCAGGTCTGCGCTCACCTTTACGGACGGGTTTCACTCGGCCCTGCCCGTGCTTTCTGACTCTGTGCTGGTGACATTTCAGCTTCAGGGCTGGGCTTAAGCAGGTGAAAGGGATGTGTTTCAGCTTTCCCCCAGTCAGACCGGAACTCCCCGGGGTGTGCGTGTGTTTTCGCGGTGTCTGTGGCCAGCCCTTTGTGGAGCACCTCCCCTCCCCCAGCCCCGCCGCTGCGCGGCTACCTTCCTGAATCACCTCAGACGCCGTTTTCTTGGTATTGACTAAGACATCACTGATACAGGATCCATTTTGCTGTTGTTTTGAGATCAGAACACCAGGACTCCCAGAGCAACCTCCTCACGCTTCCCCACCCCAGCCCCCAATCCCAGCGCGCTCCTTCGGGAAGGGGCCGAGCTGTCTTGCCATTTTAATTAGATGCTGCCTGCCTGGAAGGGGGTGAAGGGTGGTGGTGGCAGCAGCAGGGGATCCGAGATAGATTGGGCGCCGATCTGAGGACAGCTTCTTCCTCTCCTGAGCCAAAAATAAAATAAAAAAGAAAATAGCAAGTGCATATACTTGATGCATGGAGGGTGGCTGAGACCGAATCGATGGTGGCTCTCAGACAGTGGGGATGGAAGTTCGCTGGCCCTCCTGAGGAACACATTGTTAGACTGATGCTAAACCTTGGGGCCGTTTACCTGAATCTCTGTGCTTCTCCTGATATTTCCTCTTCCCCCCAGATATTTTAAAGAGCTACCTCTCCCATCAAAGTGATACTTTTCGTTTAGTCTCGGTAAACCCCTCTCCCTACCCTTTTCTCCTTCCCCTTAATCAGTTGGTCCAAGACCAAGGTAGTGCAGCAGGAGTTGAGAAGAAGCAGGATGCTCTTTGAAATGGGCTGTCCTGGTAGTTGGGCAGCCTGAGCTCATTCATGCATTATTACAGTAAGCCATTTCCCTGGTGCCAAAATACCACGTCAGAACCCGCTGCCCTCTAGGCACCTCGGGGTGGGGCTGGTAACAGGGTGGGTGTTTTGGACAGCTTCCTGTTTTACCCACTGTGTGTGTTCGTTTGCCCTACTTTCTGCACTGGGAGTTGCTGCTGGCAGGTTAATCAGGTGGACGGATGGCCTGGACTGGGGTGGGGGAGTGGCTGAGGGGAGAAGGGTCTGAACAATGGGCAAAGCTTGTGGTGATTCCCCCAGCTGGAATCTGGACATGGCTCCTCTAAAAGGGAAGCCCTCAGATGTGATTTTAAGTTGGGCTGGGACTTGTCTCTTGTGTGCTTTCTTGGGGTGGGGGGAGGTTTTCTGAGATGCCAGGCACAGCCAGCTAGCTTGGGAGCAACCACTAAGGCTCCCGGGGTCCACCTTGAGTGCAGTGGACACTTGGGGAGCCCTGTGCCCCTGAAATCTGTATTTTGAAAAGATATCTGCATGGTTCACAGAATTGCTCTTTGTGGCCTGGGCAGCTTGCTTGGTTCTCTGCTCCCTTTTTTCTGCCTGCCTGGAGGTGTGCAAAGAAGGAGGGGAAACGTGGCAGGAAGACTTAAATGCCTATGCAGGGGCTCTTGCATCCCACAGGGCTGGGGTCTTCCACCAGTCTTGTAGTGGGTGAAGGGTGCAGGCCGCCTGGCTCCATAGGCCTGCAGGTGATCTCCATAAATCAGAGGGTATCACCTCTGCCTCCCCAAATTTGAAGGGGTGGGCTCATTGAGTGAGGTGAGAAGTCTAATTTGTTCCTAAGCCCTCTGTAAAGCCTGCCTGCCCAGCACCTCCTGGGGAATGCCTGACCCCTGAAATGCAGCCAAGGTCAGTGGCTTCCAGGAGAATTTACTGCAGCCCTACCAGTCCCTTGCTGTTTCGGTGGCTCTTTAATGTACACAGTCAATGCTCTTTTTGTAAACCCTGGGCTCAATGCATTAAAATCAGATTCTGTCTGGAGAGGCCTTTATTCTTCTCACTTTGGAGGCTTATTGTTCTCAGCCAGTGATCCTAGACTGGACTGAGTCTAAATTTCCCCCAAATAGGAACAATGCATAATTCAAACCAGAGCAACCAGTGACAGTACTGATCATTTAAATTATGCAAGATTTGGATGGTTTTTAAAAGCCATCTCCTTTGGTTAGAAAATAGGTAATCAGAATCCAGTTTCTAGATCTAGTCCTGATTTTTAGAGCTCATGAAGATGAACTGAATCTTGGGATAGAATGGTTTCATAGAATTAGAGCCCAAAGGGGGCCATGGAATGCTCAGCCGCTCCTTTCATTTAACACGTGGGGAGGTGAAGCAGAGGTGAAGTCTGCCTCCAAGGTCACACAGGGGTGGGGGTGGGACCGGATGGGGGGTGGTGAGAAGTGTGGCTAGAGGAGAGAATCTAGGTTTCCTGACTCCTTATTCAGTGCTCTTTGCTCCAAGTCACATTGTCTGTGGCTGAATCAGAAATCAATAATACATTTTCTGCCTGAACACAAAAAAATGGCAAAGAGGAATAATTTCACCAGGGTCATGGAATTTTATTTATCAAGAAAGGAAACTGCTTCATGCAAGTAAGATGTAATACAGACAACCACGGAGCTTTAAGGCACCTTTGGAATTCATCGTGCCTGGCTTCCCCTCAGTGCCTCCTTCGCAAATGTGTCATGTAGGACAGACAGCTGTCCTGCTCGGGTAACCTCTCTCAGTAACCCATGTCCATCTGAACATGTCCCAAGGGGTCAGGCTAGGCATACACATTATTCAGATGTCTCTACATGTGAGGTTTATGGCGTCTTGGTATGTTTTGTATAATCTATGTGGATGTGGATATTAATCTAGTATTATGGATGTAAACTCTATTCATGTGGGTGTATGAAAATGTGTGCATACGTACATATTCTACAGCAAACAGTTTACTCATTTGAACCTGGGGCTTGAGTCATTCTTGCTTCAAGATGTCACAGTATTAAAAGATGAAACTTGCCACCAGGATGCTTTATTGCTTATGAGGTGAGCTCAGCTCAGAAAGCTTTTTGGAGATTAGTGTATTTCTGAACCTGAGCACCTTGGCTGTCCTTAGATTGGCTCATAGGGGAAGGCATTCAAGGCCAGGATATGGCCACTGCTGATCTCATACCCTCAGCTTCTGCCAGGACTCACACATACTTTTCATCTGAACAGAATTAGATGACCTATGCCTGTCTTCCCCCGTACCACTCACTCCTTTCTGGGCCTAGCCATTTCTTTCTCCATCACAATCCAGATTTAAGAACTGACCTCATCTGGAAGCATTGCACGTATCTCTTAGCTACACTTCTCATGCTTGTGTTATCACTGGTGTGAGGTTTTCTTTCTGCCTCCTCACTAGACTGTGGGTTTGTTGAGGGCCCGCAGGATCATCCTTGAGTGCAAAGTCCCTATTAATTGAATGAATGAATGAATGAATGCATAAGTGAATGGAGTGGAATGAGCACTGGCTTCTGGGTTCTGTGTCCACATCTTATTAGTTCTGTGACTTGGGGTAAGTCATTTAACCATAGTTAACCTAAAAATGGGAATGATCACAACTGCTTACCGTCCTCACACACTGGTTTCAAAAATTAAAGTATTTATGGCAGTGCTTTCAGGAGCCCAAGGAGCCATGCAAATATGCTATTGAGTAGAATCTTATGGGAAACCTGATTCCACCAACATGATCCCAGTGACTGCACCTCATAGAAAATGATCCTGAGAAAAAGATATCAGAAGGGGGTGTCTTTTTAGTAGCACCTCAACACACCTTAGTTGTCTTTTCTCTTTTCATTGCCAATATGACCTTATGTGATTCTCCACTGTCCTCAGTTGAGCTGTGCTCCTGCATCAGCATTCATTACATGTGAGGTAAGCTGAGCTCAGAAGCTGTTGGGAGATGGCCATATTTTTACACTAGTATTGACTATCAGCATTATTCACTAAAATCACCTTCTCCTTCTTTTTCTTTTTACTTCTTCTCCTCTGTATAGATGATTCATTTATTCAAATGCAAACATATTATGCCTGTGCCTTTTTGAAGTTTTTTTTCTTGGAGGGTGGGTGGACACCTAAAATGATACCTTAATAGTCTAGTACTTAAAACCTGTGAGAGGTCTCACAGTTCTTAAAGAAATCTTGAAACATTATTCATTCATTACCCCAGAGCACTTCATTAAATTTGGTCTAAAATGAAATTGTAGTAAAGTTGCAGGAACTGATAAGATAATGGTATCTTAAAATCATGCTAGCATGGCACTTTTTCCCTTAGATGCATTTGTTGTTTTTCAGAGATGCTAAACAGGTGTTTGCTTTGCAGTGACATTGTCTCATAATAAAATAGGGTGTACTGGTAGATATCAGAACATCAGAGAAATATGCATACGCATTTCTAGGGCTCATTATTAGCTGGAGTAATCTTTAGTATGAAAGCTAATATAAGTTGTGGTTTGCTGTTTGAATAATTAACTACTTAGGAGGTCATGGAATATTTTGTTGATGAAAGAATATGTAAGGCTTTTCCTCCATGGGAAGATCACGTTTTCTCCCCTTATCTCTAAGGCTCTTTGAAATTTTGTAATTTTGAGTCGTGCCAGTTGGCCCTTTCTTTTTTATGCTCTGGAATTAGTCTTCTGTGCCCTTTTTGTTTTAGCACCATTCCTTCTTCCAGTGATGGTGGTTCTCAGCCCCCGCTCAGGCTGCTGTGATTGAACCATGGCTGCCATGCCCAGCAGAGCACAACCAGACTCTGCTTCTGTTTCTGATAGAATTTGGGTAACTTGAGTCTGAAAGATGGTTTAATGTCAAATCGGTTCTTCTGTCCTGTGGGGGAAGTAGCTCTCTGAGAACAGGGCCTAACCTAGTTTGTTAGCAGTGTGTTGAGAATTCCAAGACAATCTCTGTGATATTTTTTGAATGAAATGTGATTCTGCACATATAAATGTAAAGTTCCTAGTGGAGAGAGAGGGAGGACTTAAGTAGAAAATGTTGGATGAATTCTGCTTGTCGTTTCATCCATTCTGGTTGCAAGTTTATTTCCCTCTAGAGAAAGATGATTCCATCCACTTCTTTTTATATGCCTAGGACAATCCCAGCTGTCTCAAGAAGGTATGCCCTAAATTCTGAAAACATTTTTTACCTCAAGCTTAAAAACCCTTTCTTAATATCTATTGCACGGGTCCCCTTGTCTCCATTCTTCCGTCACTGCTGTAGTTACTCTTTCTTCAGCCGCATCCACGACAGGACCCAGCTCCTCTGTCTCTCACACCAGCCTTCTTCTGACCAGTGTCTCTTGTACACTGCAGCCAGCTTGGTCTTCCTAAAGCATGGCGTTAGTCCACTTATTTCTTTCTCAAGGCCTTCCCTGACTCCCTTGTCTACAGAACAAAGACTACACCTTAGCATGGTCAAGAACAGCTGTAATTCAGTTGGGCCTCCCACCAAGCTTGCAGAGCTTTTGTTTTTGTTGTTGTTTTGTTTGTTTTTTTGTTTTTGTGATACTGAGGTTTGAGCCCAAGGGTGTTCTACACCATGAGCTACACCCCAGTCCTTTTTCTTTTTTATTTTGAAGAAGAGTCTTGCTAGGTTGCTGAGGCTCTTGCTAAGTTGCTGAAGCTGGTCTCAAACCTGCGATCCTCCTGTCTCAACCTCCAGGTACTAGGATTACAGGTGTGTGCTACCATACCTGGCTTAAGTTTGCAGTTTCTTTTTTTTTTTTCTATACTGGGGATTGAACCCAGGGGCATTCTACCTCTGACCTACACCCCAGCCCCCTTTTAAAAATTTTAATTTTGAAACATTGTCTTGCTAAGTTGCTGAGGACCTCGCTAAATTGCTGAGGCTATCCTCGAACCTGCGCTCCTCCTGTCTCAGCCTCCCAAGTACTGGGATTACAGGCATGTGCCAACAGACCTGCTTAAATTCAGTTTTATTTATTTAATTTTTTATTTTAATTTTTTTTGCAGTACTGGGGATGGAACCCAGGGGCATTCTACCTCTAAGCTACTCCTCCAGCCCTATTTCTTGTTCTTTATTTTGAAACCGGATCTCACTAAGTTGCGGAGGCCTCACTAAGTCGCCGAGGCTGGTCACGAACCTGGATCCTCCAGTCTCAGCCTCCCAAGTACTGGGATTACAAGTGTACACCACCATGCCCAGCTCTAAATTCAGTTTTAATGACCACTCCTTCTCCACTGCCACAGGGAACAAACTTCTTTCTGTCCCTGGATGCTCTTTAGGGGGCACCCTACCTTATTCTCCTTTTCTATGCCTACTTCTCCAACAACGAACATCTCCATGCCACCTTTCCGGCACATCTGTCCCTGATTTCTCTCAGATGGGTGTTGTCCCGCACACTTGTGCTCTCTCAGAGGTGACCTCATGCCTCCTTCATAACACTCAGAACTTTCCGTCTTGGATTTCTTCACTACCAGATGATAAGCTTCATGGAGGCTATGCGTATGTTCAGCTTTCGTAGGGATTTTTACCAGTATATTTTTCACAGCAGGTGCTCAATAAATAGACATTGAACTGACAAAATATATCATGTTCAGCCTTTTTAGAAGGGCTGAGGGTGGTGCTGCCTAGAGAGGTTATAGAAACTCCAGAAAGGTGGGGCCAGTGCTGACCAGAGAACAATTTCAGGGAACTTGAATTCCATTATATCCTATGTTGCATGACTCCAGGGGACACTTTTTATGTAGGGTACAACTCTGCCGGATGCCAATTACATGGAGTACAATCGCAGGGGCACCAATTATAAGAAATGTAATGTGGGTAGGAATTTCTTTACCCTAGAAAATGGCCTCCATCATCTCCATATTCTAAGTTTTGAGAGATTAAAAATGCTAAAATGCTGTTGGTTAGAATCCCAAGACCAGTGGTGTGTGTGTGTGTGTGTGTGTGTGTGTGTGTGTGTGTGTGTGTGTGTTTTGAGGGTATTCCAGTCTTTTTAATATCCTCATAATGTTTATGACTACTATTTTTGTTAAATACTAATAGAGAGTGGGAAGGGTTATGCTTCCTCCATTACCCACTGGAAGATGACACTGGGTTTTTGTCTTGATAGAGCTGGCAGTGGCTGGAGAGAGTTTGGGAGATGGTGGCATTTAATGGAGAGACACTGTCTGGGAGTTAGAAAGAGCCCAGTCACGGGGCTGGCTCTGACACCTCACCCTCTGAGCCTGAGTTTATTCACATGTAAGAGAAAGAGTTTGGAGTAGAAAATGTTGGAGGAGATTTCCAACGCTGTCATTCTTCTGTGATAAGGACCTAGAGGCAGGGCTGAGGGTATTTAAATAGCCATGGATTCTTATTCTAGAGACAGAAACACTGCAAACTAAGCACCTCAAAGAACTAGGAATTAATGTTGAAAGTGATGTCTTCCTTTTTTTTTTAGATGAGCTAGTTTTTAGTTTTTAGGTTCTGATTTGTGATTTAAAATGTAGTTCTGGTCTTTGAAGATGGAATAATAGGACTATCTGGTGGTGATTTTTGCTGGGTACTACCTCATTTAGACTCTGAAGTGAGGGTAGATTTTCAAGCTCTATCTAAGTAGCAAAATTAGAACCTTGGCAATATGGATTAAACTGAAAACTTGTAGATATATAATGCTGACATTTGTTTGATTAATGCAGTAGAAGGTTCAAATCTGGGTGCCGTGTAAATTTGGAAGCAGTCTAATATTCTATGATTCTGTGAAATGTGATGATGTGTAGGGTAAGACGCGCACATGGTATCCATCCATTCATTCATTCATTTGTTCATGTATTCAGTCATTCAGCACATGCTCATTGGGTGCTACTAGTTGCTGGGGCTGAGCTGTTGACAACACTGGCATGGTTTCTGTACTGTGATAGTAGGGTCAAGAAAATAGTCTTAGGCCATTATTAACCTTCCACTGCAGCCACTCGATCTTTCATATTTTGTTAACATGTCAAGCTCCTTCCTGTAGTTCCCCCGTCAGAAAACTTAACCACAAGATTTTCACATGGAGTGCTTCATCTTATTATTTGGGTTTTAGATCAGATGCTGGCTGTGCCATGACTTATCTACTGCTGCATAACAAATTACCCCAAGCATAGTGGCTTCAAGCAACAGTAACCATTTGTTATTGCCCAGTCTCTGTGGGTCAGGAATTCAGAAGTGGCTCACCTGGGTGGTTTTGGCTCCAGGGCTCTCCTGAGGTCACGGCAGGACACTGGGAAGGTCAGCTCTCTCCTGAGGGCTCTGCTGGGGCTGGAGAGTCTCTTTCCAAAACGTTCCACCCCTCTGGTGCTGGCTGTTGGCAGGAGGCACTTTCTTCCACAGGCTGCTTGGGCGTCCTCATGGCTTGGTGCTGCTTTCCCCAAAGAGCAAGGCAGAGGCAGCAGAGTGTATGACTTAGCCTTGGACAGCACATACTGATTTCTGCCATCATGTGGGTCATCCAGGTCAGCCCTATTCAGGGTGGGAGGGTCATCGAGGTCCCTTGTGGAGGCTGCCTACCACAGAGAGGCTTTCATTGGTACCTACCTCTAAAGCAACACTCCCTCCTACCACCTGATTGCAGCACTTGTCTTTACAGCAGTTATGACTATCTGAAATTAAAATAATAACAACAACAACAACAACAAAACTGTCCCCCTCCACTGAAACCTAAGCTTTGTGAGAATAGGGATCTTTTTGGTAGTGGGGATTGAACCCAGGAGCACTCTGAGCTCCTCTCACTCTCTCTCTCTCTCTCTCTCTCTCTCTCTTTCTCTTTCTTTCTCTCTCCATCCATTCTCTCTCTCTTTCTCTTTAATTTTGAAACAGGGTCTCACTAAGTTGTGAGGGTCTCTCTAAGTTGCTGAGGCTGTCCTCAAACCCGCAATCCTCCTATCTCAGCCTCCCAAGTTCTGGGATTACAGGCATGCACCACCATGCCCGTCTGAAAATAGGGATCTTGCCTGTGTGTTTACCATTATTTCAGTTTAGAACTGGCCTATCACATGATAAATATTAAATATTAGTTGAATGAATGAAATTTATTTATTTAGAAGGGATTTTATTTATTCATTACACCTCACACCTGTGAAATATTGGTTGTGGAAGCTTCTGATAAAAGCCACAAACAGGATAAAAATCATTAAGCCATTAATTATTTAAGCTAAGGAAGGGGAAAATGAAAAACAAAAGATTATGTTTATATATCTAGTGGTCTATATATTTATATGTCTATTTAGAGTATAATGATCCAACTTGCCTCTTTTGTAGGTAGAAATCGGGGTTTAGAGAAGTTCCTGGTCTTAGTGAAGGATGAAACCCAAATGCAGAGCTGGGGCCCATTATGCCATGCCACTCAATTGGGTTGCTGACATCCTGGCCATCTTAGTGAAACAATTATTCCCACCATATAAAAACAACTGACAAAGTATAGCAATGAAAGCGGTTATCAAGCTACTTCCATGTACAGAACACCCTTAACACAGCTATGCTCATTGTGAAGTAGCCACATCTATTAATTAGGTGGTAGAGGAGCGCACAGCTAAGTTAATCAGTATTGCTATTTACCTAAATAGCAATGCTTTTGATGTAGAAAATGAAAAGCTTAGATTTTGTGTGCCAAGAGAACCCAACTGTAGGAGCCTGAAATTTGGGCAGGATCCTAACCCTAGTGAGTAACCAGGATGAAAGGCAGGCTGACCAAGAGCTGACTGCTGAACTGCTACCATTTTGTTTAATTAAAAAAACCTTTTCTTATTATAAAAGCAACACATGGTGATTGCAGAAAATTTGGAAAATGGAGAAAAAGCAGAAAGAGTTCTCATATCATCCAAATTCATGATTCTTATGATAACCACATTTATACTTTGGTATATGGATGAGTAGGGGTTTTTCCTACAAATAACTCAATATAGATAGCTTTAAAAAATTAAGATCATGCTGGGCACCGTGGCACATGCCTGTAATCCTAGTACTTGGGAGACTGAGACAGGAGGATATCAGGTTTGAGGCCAGCCTCAGCAACTCAGTGAGACCTTTAGCAACTTAGCAAGACCCTGTCTCAAAATAAAAAACTAGAAAGGGCTGAGGATGTAGCTCAAAGGTAGAACATCCATGAGTTCAATCCCCAGTACAAAAAAGAAAATTAAGATCATATTTATATTATCTTCAGCCTGTTTTTAAAACTTAATAATCAGCTTTTTCTTGTACTATTGTTCTTTTATAAGATAATGTTTAAAGAGCTGGGGAATTTTAAACATATGTAAAAGTAGACAGAATATTGGAGTGCTCAAACATTACTGGTGGGAATGTGCAAAATGGTACAACCATTTTGGAAAAAATAGTTTGTCAGTTCCTCAAAATGTTAAATATAGATAGAGTTATGATGTGACCCAGAAGTTCCACTTCAAGGTATATAGCCAAGAGAAGCGAAAACATTCACACACAAACTTGTACATAAATGTTTATAGTAGCCCCAGAGAGGAAGCCACCCAAATGTCTTATCAACTAATGAATAAGAAAATGAAATGTAGTTTATCCATACAGCAATAAAAGAAAGTGCGGATGCTCCCTTCAACATGAATGAACATTGTGTGAGGCGAAAGAAGCCAAACACATACCACCATGTTGCATGATTCCATTGATAAGAAATGTTCAGAAAAGGCAAATCCATAGAGACTCCAAGTGGTTTAGTGGTTGCTGGGGTTAAGGAGAGAAGGAGTGGGTGTGGCTGCTAATGCCTTATTAGTCTAGATTATTACACAACTCTGCGAAAACCTAAAAAGCACTTGAAAATTTCAAAAGAGTGAATTTTTTGAGATGTGAATGAAATCACAATAAATCTGTTATAAAAAGTAGACACAGTAGTGTAGTGATTCCCTACTAAACAATGCCTCTCATGAATAAACTTGTTTCTGTTGTACTCCTATCCAGATTCCTCCACCATATTATTTTGAAACATCTTATCATTTCATTTACGAATATTTCAGTGTGCAATCCTCACAATACTGTTATCATGCCTAAAACATTTAACATATAGTAAAGAATTCAATGTTCAACTTTCTACCATTTTTATAGCAGAAATGTATCATAATATACTTAACTAATTCCTACTGGTGAGGCTGGAGGTAATTTCCAGCTTTCCAATTCTTAGAGATAGTGCTTCAATAAATATCCTTGTAAGTCTTTGTGTGCATCCCTTTCCTTAGGAACTTCTTAGAAGTGAGCTTAGAATGAAAATGTGTATATGATCTCTAAAGCTCTTGGCATTGCAAAATTACCTTCCAATTTCTTGTGAGATAGGTGTTTATCATTTACAGATGAACACATAAGGCTTAGAAAAGTCAGTTAATTTACCAAAGGAAGGTCATAGAGCTACTAAATAGCTGAATGTATGGCTGGCTGGCCCCAAAGCCACTGCTCATAGGACTTATATGGCCATCACTTAACTGATGGGCCTTGTCGTAGCATCAGAATTATCTGATGTATTGTCACTTTGGAGTTCACTGGTATTGGGCCCATATTCTTCTCTTTGATTAGTTGTGGTTTAATAGTTATTTTCAAGGCATATCTTTCTTGTGATATTGCTTGTTAGGTACCCAGTGTCAGTTTAGAATGTGTTAAATGTAACTTCTCAACCATTTTAGGATTAGCTTTGGTATCTTTGTGCAATGTGTAGAGATGTTTACATTTCGTCTGTCATTCTTTTTGGACAATCATCCAGCAAGTGTGTTTGGAAGATGTGTGGAATCAGGCCCCTCCCTCCCTCCTTCCTTCCATATTGAGGATTGAACCCAGAGGGGTTTTCTACTTTTGAGCTACAACCCAGCCCCCACCCCACCTTTAAAAAATTTTATTTTGAAACAAGGTCTCACTAAGTTACCACACGCTGTCCTTGAACCTGTAATCCTCCTGTCCCAACCTCCCAAGTACTGGGATTACAGGCATGTACCACCATGCCTTCCTGGGTTTCTACTTGTTAAGAATTGGAGACCAATGAATTTGTGATCATGACAAGAGATACTAAGATGAGCCAGAAGCCACTATACAGCAGAGGTCATGCCCAACCCTTTATCTGCCAGATAATTATTAAAATCAAAATCTTTATTTACAACTTAAATTTTTCATATGGAGATAGATATTTTAAGATTACAATGAGAAATTTAAAGATGGAACCAGAAGCCAAGAATGTGAAGAGCTGTGAATTCCGGAGCACAGTCCACTTTCCACCAGGCTCATAAGAAAGAAACTATTAACATGGACACAGCTTTATGGTCGTCAGTCTTGTGGAGACCAACTGCCTTGATTTACTAGAGATTATTACCTAACCCTCCACTTAAAATGCCTATAAATTATTTATGCCAAGGGTAAAAATCCAGAGCTTCACATGGATAGGGTTTCATCATTGCTACCTCTAGGTATTTTTTTTTTTTTAGCTGCCTGTAATCAAATTATAGCAGGGTGGTGGGTGGATTAGGTTGTAAGCAGTAATTGCAAGCTGTATTTAAATAATAATAATATTTAGCATTTATAGGGCACTTTATATCTTCAAAGTACTTGTAACCATTATCCAATTAAATACCCTCTCTGATTATAATCTGGATATAAATGCACCCAAATCCAGAACAGGGTCATGAGAAAAGTATGCATCTGAAAGTTAATACCGGCTCTGTTTAGAAACCTGTGCCATGATGGAAAGTCTGAGTTTGGGATTTCTTTGGATTGTGTTTGCATTTCTGTTCAGTCCAATGGTGGAATTATGTTGTATCTGCACTTTATTGATGTCTCTGCTTGATTTCTGACCACTAAAGACTGAATGTTGATCGTGACTTTGGTTCTTAGAGATGCTAAAATACGATCAACATAAATAAGATTTAAAATGTCCTCCCTCACTACATTTTGTGCCTGGCCTCAGAAGAAACCCCCATTAGTAAGTGCAGTGGAGTGAGGTAGTGCAGGGAAGAATGGCTGTGCATTGTGGGTTAGTAATTTCTATCTGAGAATAGTAGATTACATTGCACAGTAAGAGACATCATAAAGAGGTGCATTGGAGACATGAAGGGTCTTTAGTTTGACTATGCTAACTGCTTCTTGCTGTTTTGGACTTGTGTCTATGTATTGTCCCCTCACAGGTGTATAGATTTAGATGGTATTTGGAGCAAGGACCTGTGCTCTTTACCCAGTAGGGAGTAGAGGGCTATGCAGCTGGTAGATTCTCAGTAAAAGTGAGCCTGTGCAGTGTGATTTTCTAAGAGCTGATTGACAATCCAGCTCCCTAAATTGGTGATTCTTAAAGTGAGATCTGTGGACCAGAGCTTTGGGATTAGCTTGTAGGCCTTGCCTCCCTGGCCTACTGAATCAGAAAACTTGGGGATGGATGGGTCCAGCAACTGTACATTAAGAAGTCCTCCTGGTAATTTGGATGTAAGGTAGCATCTCAGACCACTGGCCTCAATGTTTACAAGACAGTTTTCTTCCTCTTGTTTATTTCATGCTGGTTTATTCATTCATTCAGCAAATATTTATTGAGCATCTGCTGTGACTAGTACTGTTACAATGCTAAGGATATAGTAATAAAACATAATGCTAATGAATGGGAGAAGCTTGTGTTAAAGAAATAGTCATAAAAATGATTTACTAAATATAGGTTGCTTTTGGAAAAACAGAATATATCCACAGAAGCTGGGTGTGGTGGCGCACGCTTGTAATCCCAGTACTTGGGAGGCTGAGATAGGAGGATCGCAGGCTCGTGGCCAGCCTCAGCTACTTAGTGAGGCCCTCCGCAATTTAGTGAGACCCTGTTTCAAAATAAAGAATAAAAATAGGGCTGGGGGTGTAGCTCGGAGGTAGAATGCCCCTGGGTTCAATCCCCAGTACCACAAGAAAAAAAAAAAGAATATATTCACAGAAATATTTGCATGTGCCTGAAAATGTTCAGAGTAAGAGTTAGTGATTTGTATGAGGTAACTGCAACTTTTTCATAAGGTACTGTATGGCCTCAGAGAAATTGTGGAAGGCACACATCGTTAGGAATATGGAATTAAAAACTTCATGGTAATGTTATGTGCATTTGAATAGTTTGTAAGAAAGAGGGATATTGAAATAGAAAAGTTTATGATTTTCAGTTGATGCTCCTGGACTGATCTTTGCATTGCCATTATGATTATTGGCAAGTTTATTCGGGATGCAGAAAAGCCTCATCTCCTGATGTTACTCTCCTGTTTCCCCCTCTATGGGCCAAGAGGGGTTTAATTTAAAGTCCTAAGAGGTGCTGAGTTTTGCCTGGAAGCTGAAAAAATGGATGTATATCCACAGACTCATTCAGTCCTACTTTTATTTGAAGGCTAAAATCTTTGGGTTAATTTTTGAGACCTGGGAAATGGAATGGATGTTTGGAATCTAGACATCAGGTTAAAGGATTTCTTTTCTGAGAAATCCCACAGAATTTCATTGTAACAATCCATAAACATCTCTTACGTAGCCCCCAGAATGTAATATGTGGTTATTTAATCCACAGTTCTTAATTAAGCAAACTACTTCTGTTGCATGTCTATTTATTTGGGGAGAAGGTTGATGACGATCATGGTTGCCAAAGCAACTGTATATACAACTAGGTAATGAGCATGTATCCAGGTTTTATTTCATACTCACTGCTGGGGAAGGTACTTTAGGAAAAAAAACTGAAAACTCCCTCTTGGAAGATTTAATTTTTTTAATTTTTTATGGTACTGGGGATTGAACCCAAGGACATTCTACCTTCAAGCTACACTCCCAACCCTATTTTATTTTTTATTTTGAAACAGGGTCTCACTAAGTTGCCAAAGGCCTTGCTAAGTTCTTGAGGCTGACCTCAAACCTGTGATCTGCCTGTCTTAGCCTACCAAGTACTGGGATTACAGGTGTGTATCACCATGCCCAGTTGGAGACCTGTTTTAAAAGGAAAAGTGATGGTTTGATAATCATCAATAAACAAGAGAGGAGAAATATTTGGTTAAGGGTTTAGGTTTTCCAAAATATTGATAATTTGAGGGACATATCCAACTTTCTCAGAAGAGGTCTTAGTGTCCTTCGAGTACTGGAGTTGCCCCAGCATTTTTATCAGGGGCGTTAACTGTTCTCTAGAAGGGGCAGTGCATTCCATCACCTGTAAGATTCTGAAAGGTGGGGACAGCGTTCACTCTCCTGGGTGGTGATGTCCTGGGATATTCCTAAGGAAGCTGAACTTGAAGTGGCTATGCAGCCATTTCCACCAGTTCCTCTCACACTGCTGGGATAATACACGCCTCCACTTGCGTGGCTGAAGGGCCTTTTGGTTGAAGCTGTGTCCGAGCACAGGCACTGTTGGAGCAAGGGGCCCATGTTCTGCTGCTGGTGTCTCACTCTGAAATGGTTGGCAAGAGCAAATCCAAGCACTCCCTATTCCCAAAATGCCCTATCCTCTTCTCTGTTTTTAAAAGATGGATAGCTCCAGCAGAGGGAGAGAACTGGGTTTTCTTTCCATGCAAATGAATAAACAAAAGCACTGTGGTGTTGCTGGGTGCAGTGCACACCTATAATCCCAGTACTTGGGAGGCCAAGACTGGAGGATCACAGGTTCCAGGACAGCCTCAGCAACTTAGCGAGACCCTCTGCGACTGAGCGAGACCCTGTTTCAAAATAAAAATTAACTTTTTTTTTTTTTTTTTTTGCGGTACCGGGGATTGAATGCAGGGGTGTTCTACCTCCACGCTACGCCCCCGGCCCTATTTTTTGTACTTTATTTTGAGACCGGTTCTCACGAAGTTGCGGAGGGCCTCACTAAGTAGAGAGAGAGAGAGACAGGGAGAGAGAGAGAGAGAGACAGGGAGAGAGAGAGAGTGTGCGCACACATGCGAGCTGAGGCTGGCCGCGAACCCGGATCCTCCGGTCTCCGCCTCCCAAAGTACTGGGATTACAAGTGTGTGCCACCACGCCCAGCTGTTCAAAATAAAAATTAAAAAGGGCTGAGGGTGTAGCTCGGAGGTAGAATGCTCCTGGGTTCAATTCCCAGTACTAAAAATAAAATAAAATAAAATAAATAAAATAAAAGCAAAAACAAACAAATGAAGAACTGTGATGCCCTCCTGGAGCTTCATACAGATGCTGCCTGGAGCAGGAATGTTGTAGACAAGACATTGTTTGGTCTGAACAATATATATGTTCTCCCAGTGAGTATTTTAAAGACATAACTTGTAGTTACCATCTCTTGGATATGAACTGCTTTTATTTTGGGATAAGAACAGATGTAAAAGTGTGAAATGTAGAGATCTACACATTTTGGGGGAGAAGGAAGGGAAGAGGAATGGGTTTCTTGAAATCATGGTCACCTAATCTTAGTTACTCCTTTGTTTTCCTTGAGTGACTGGAAATTAGCAGGGGAAATCTCCTGGAACCTGCCCAGCTGGGTACCTAAACCTCCCTTGAACCGATTGCACCAGAAAAAGTGCTAGCAGATTGTAGGTCTTCATCATTAGGAATGGAAAGGGTCCCTCCCCAGGAGGAAGCCCCCTGTGAACCGAGGAGATTGTCCACAGTGCAGGTGAAATGCCAGCCACTTGAGATAACACTAAGAGAGACAGAGATCCAGGTCCCAGACGGGCTTGTTTTCCAGATTGGAAGTGTGCACGGAAGGGGTTTGGAAGCCTGATGTCCCTCTGGGACCTCTGGCCCACGCCCTCCTTTAATTTGTGTGCATGTTTGCAAAAGGTGCCTGGGTTTCAAAGCAGCAAAGGCTTTCCTGTGCCGATTAGTCTCTGTCCTCATGAGGCCAGGTCTGTTTCTTTTCTTTTCTGGAAGCAGGGTCTCTGTTTTGTATCTCATCACCTGATATAATACAAGTTGCATCAGATTTAAAGAAACAGTCCTCTGACCTTCTATGAAGTGTAGCTGGTTTTGCAGGACTCACGATTAGGATTTTGTCCCCATTATGAGACTCCTTTTTGTGTGTGAGGCACTTTCTCATTTGTCTTGAGTGGTTCCTTGATAATCCCCCTCTGATAAATATTTTGATCAAATTTCCTATGACCATTAGGTTTACTTGATTGGTATTGCATTTTGATGCCAAATGATTTTAAGTGTGTTTCCAATTAGACACCTCTGACAACCTTTAAAAATAAATTTGAACAAAATTTGGAATGCAAATAAGAGGCCACATGAACTCCACCCTTCATAGACTTGCCTGTCAAAATTTTATTCATGCTGTACTTCATCCACAATAAATGTAAATCTAAATTTAAAAATACCATATACCTGAGAATATGGATAAACTGATACTGTCATTCATTGCTAGTGGAATTGGAATATGGGCAGACACTTTGGAAGACAGCTGGGCTGTTCCTGAAAAAGTTACACAGACATTTACTATATGGCCTAGCAATTCCACTTCTGATACTACCCAAGAGAAATGAAGACATACAGCATGATAAAAACTTGTACATGAATGTTCGTTCATAGCAACATTATCCATAATGGCTCCAAAGGAGAAACAATTCCAATGTCTGTCAGCTGATGAATAGGTAAACAAAACGTGTTTCCATATAATGGAATATTATTCAGTGATTAAAAGTAATGAAGTACTGATTCATGCTGCAACATGGATAGACCTAAAAAAATGACTCAGTTTATAGGAAATTTCCAAAATAGGCAATTCTATAGAGACAAAAAGGAGATTGGTAGTTGTATAAGGCTAGAATGAAAACAAGGAATGACTGTCCATGTGCATAAGGGATCTTTTAGGGGTGATGGAAGTTTGTTCTGAATTTGGATGGTGGTAAGATGAGTGAATTTTATGCTATGTAAATTACACCTCAATGAAGTTGCTAAGATATAACATACCTGAGACACTGCTTCGTAGTTGGACCACATCCACACACCACGGGGGCAAATTCCCCAGTCAGGCCACAAAGTGACACTTCTAGGAAGCCCATCCTTCAGTACTGGAGGGATGCAGGCTCTGCTCCTGTCCTCCCTTCCATCCTTATTCTGGAGGGCTTGTCATAGTCTACAGACATAGTCACAGCAGCGTCCTTAGGGATGAGGTGCCCCATATAATGAAGACTTCCTCTAGAGAAAGAAGGACTGGAGCCTGGGCTGGGACAGCTGTTCCTGTGCAAACCATTCCTTACTGGCACTTTCTGTTTTCTCAACATTTCATGCTTTTTCTCTCCCCTGTGCTATTCCGTCTGCCTGGACTGCTTCTCCAGACCCTATTATGGCAGGCCATTTGCTAACACATCATTTATTTGTTTGGCTCTGTCTACACCCCACCCTACCCCCACCCCAGAGGAGACTGCAAGCTCCACAAAGGCAGAACCTATGTTTTGTGTATCCTTACACCTGTTTACTTGTGAAATGAATGACTACTCCTGACCGACAGCACATGGCTAAACTCCATAGTGAGGCCTCCTGTGACCCAAGCACTCCCTGCTTTTTACCATGTCAGCAACCGCCACTTCATTTTCCCTCTATATACTAAATCAGTGGTTTTCAAATTGTTATGAGTTGTGGAGTGAATTTAATGTGTTGTAATAAATAATCTTTTGGAAAAAACTAGTTAGAATATGGAAGAAAAATTACTATGCACATATTGTGTATATGTGTGTATTAGGTTACCGTGTTAGAGCATATTTTTTTGCAGTGAATAAGGACTAAAAGTTTGAAGTTCACTGCTCTAGCTCACACCACAGGACTGAATAAGACTCAGAGAGCTTTTAATTTGTAAATTCTAGTTTCATAAATCAAGTCTAGGGCCCACAAATCTGCACCACTGTATTACCCCTGTATGATAAACCAGCTCCCAGCATCCGCCTAGCCGATTTCAGCCTCTTACTTATCAGACACCTGCCGAAAGCTGGGTGCAATGCTAGGACACTGGAGGCAGCTGTGGATGCAAGAGATACAGTAGCTGGCAGGATGGAATGAAGGGTGCTGCTGGTCCTTCAGTTGGGAACCCCTCACTCCCCATTTTTGCTTTGTCACGAGCAGCTATTCATCTTTTAGAATGTAACCCTGAACAATTAGACCTGTCTTCTGCTACTTTTCATAAAGGTCTCTCGGGGCTAGCCGGGAGTGATACGGATGCTGACGGGAGACCAGACGCCGATGGCTCGAAAAAGACCATGAGCCGGGAGATATGTCGAGCAAAATCTCGTTTATTAGAAAGCCAATTCCCTCTTTTATAGTAGAGGCCATACAGGAAGCTCGCAAGCAGTAGGGTGTGACCCAATGGCACACAACGGGTCAGGTCACCACGCCCCCCTGTAACCTATCATAGGTGGAGGCACCTGTTGTCTGTGAGCACGGAAGGAAGTAACTGCCTATCATAGCCCTCCTGAGGCTAGGTGGGGCTATCTGCGGGACCTCCCTCCGAGGGGTCCGCCAGCGCCATCTTTGCCATTGATATGCTGAATCGCTGCCACGTGGAAGAGGCCTGGTACTTGGTACTCTAGGGCAGTCTTCTGCTAGTCCACCAGGCCCTTTCATGGCACCGGGTGGGGGGCCCAGCAAAGGTCAATGACATTTGGTTTCTGTGTAGAGACTCCTGGAGGTCACGTGTGAAAAGGAATTGTCCAGCCTTGTGGGAGCAGCAGAGCTGAGCCCGAGGGGTAACAGTGGAGGACAGGAAGGGGCAGTAATCAAGGAACGAGTTGCTGGAACTGCAGGAGTTACCACGGCCGAGAGCTCCTGCTTGGGAATGTGAGGAAAGGAAGAGGCTGGGACGTTTCCAGAACCTTCTGATACCTCAGCATCAGCAGTCCTTGTGGCTGTTCCTCCAGGCTGGCACAGTCTTGAAGATCATAAAAACAGAGGTAGAGCAGCCTGCAGGCTTCTACCGTGTGCCGTGGTGAGGCTGGGGACGCCGGGAGAGTATGGCCCTTTCCTCAGAGTGGTGGGGACACATGGTAGAAGGCTCAGGACACCCATGGAGACTGAACGCATGCTTAGCTTTTGGGGGCTATGTGTGCCAGGTGCTGAGTGAGGGGTCGGTGAGCAGGTGGCTTAGGCAGGTGGCTCACTCTGGCCTTGGTTAGGGCAGGGCTTTGGGGGGAGGAATTTGTGGGCCAGGATTTGGTCCTGAGCTTTGAAGTTTCTAGAACTGCACTGTGTTGTGATCAGGGCACTAAGCCTCGGGTCCCATCAACACATGAATGTACTTGTAACCAATCGACAGCACAATTTATATAATATTGATAGTAATACTACTACTATACATAACTTACAATATAAAAATTACAAAGCATGGTCACAGCAAGATTTATAAGTAGTATTACAACAGTATGAATATTGTTTTGCAGCCAGTTCCGACATGTCAAACACTAGGCTACTTATTTTAATAAAAGTCCTGTTAATGCAGTTATACTTTGTAATATGTATTACTCTTCTAATCTAGGTTTAGTTACTGAAAATGATGGAGGCTACTGTGTGATTTAAAGTCCGTTTAATGTAAGTGTTGTGTTATTGCTACTTCCTGTTTTCTAAACATACAGTAGAAATACCTTTCTACTTCTGCTTTCTGGGGAAGTATTCCTGATTTTGGAATGACTTGGGACTCTGAAATTTTGATTGGGGACATGCATGCTGGGGCTGGAATGAGTCTGACATTGAACCTGGAACATAAGGTCACAGTACCAGTCCCACCATGGGAACAATTGTTGATCTGGATAAACCCAGAGCTCCTGTTTCTGGTCCTGATCAATAGGCAAAAACCCCTCTTACTAAGACACGTCATTATGAAAAACATACCGCTATGGTAAGTTCACATTTAAATCTCCTGTAAACATTAAGCTCTTCTGTGTTTTTTTTAAATCTTGCTCTCTTTGTGCTTTGAATCACCTGCGTTTGTGTTTTGTTTTAGAATCATTTGCCCAGATAGCCATTGGTGGCTTTAAGTTATAAACTACATAGGGCAGGAGTAGTGTCTGATTTATATTTGTTCCCCATAGTATGCCTAATACATAAATCAGTGTGAGGTAACTTCTTGGAGTCATCCTGTTTGGATCCTTCATTCCCACTATGTGCTGAATGGGGAGGGGACTAACCATAAATTTCATGTGTTTTCAGCCTTTAAGAGTAGGGATCGACTGGGCGTAGTGGTGCATGCCTGTAATCCTAGTACTTGGGAGGCTGAGATAGGAGGATCATAGTTTCGAGGCCAGCCTCAGCAGTTTAGTGAGACCCTGTTTCAAAATAAAAAAAATAATAAAATAGGGCTGAGGGTGCAGCTCAGAGATAGAATGCCCTTGAGTTCAACCCCCAGTACCCCCCTCCCCCACAAAAAGCAGGGGACTCCAAAGCTTTAGAAGGTACAGGCAGGGACAGAAAGACCTGTGTCCCTGGCAGCTGCCAGCCTCAGTATTGGTGCTGTTAGCACCTCAAGTTCAGTGGGAAGAAGCAGCAAGGGGCCGTAAGTGGTGGAATAACCCTTACTGTTGCTTCTCCATCTCTTCCTCACCTTTGGAGTGTTCATTAACACGGCAGACTATAAATTTCTTAGCACCGGCTCAGTAAACGAGACGCGGGTGCGTTTTACTGGTGACGCGTTTCTGTGCAGGTGCAGTGCCGTGTCCCCACTCTGTTCACTGCACCCCCAATGCACTGCCTGTGGGGGCTTCCCGGGACCACTGAGCAGGAAAGCAGGGAAGGCCGGGGCTCCTCTTGCCGTGGACCGAGGCTGGCCGCTGGGCTGGCCGTCACCCTCTGATTGCTTGGCATCTGTCATGGGCGACACTGAGTTCTGTTGAATGAGGTTGTGTTAGACAGTTTTTTGTCACTGTCACAGAATACCTGCCATAAACCACTTACAGGAGGAGAGGTGGGTTTGGGCTCCTCTTTTCAGTCCGTTGCCTGCGGGCTCTGTTGTTGCTTTTGGCCTTTAGTGAGGCAGAAACGTCATGGTGGAGGGCACAGCAGGGTGAAGCTATTCACCTCAGGGCAGCCAAGAAGCAGGGAGTGAGAGGGGAAGGGGCCAGGGACAAGATACAGTCCCCAAGGCCACGCCCCTCAGCACTCAGTCCCTCCACCAGGGTCCACCCCCCACAGTCTCTGCCACCTCCCAGTAGTCCTTTCACAGAGGATGGATCCACTGATAAGCCCCAGCCTGCAGGATCCAGTCCCTCCCCAAAGCCCCGCTCTGAGCCATGCTGCCTGGGGACCAAGTCCTCAACACCTGTGCCTTAGGGGGACAACCCAGATCCAAACTCTAACACAAGCTACCTGAAACCTCCCAAGTTTGCTTCTGAGAACCACAGGAAGGAGAATGATTCTTCCTAACACAGGGCACCAGATGAAGCCCAAAGATGGCCCTGGTGAGCCGGGTGTGGTGGCGCATGCCTGTGATCCAGTGCTTGGGAGGCTGAGATAGGAGGATCATGGGTTTGAGGCCAACCTCAGCAACTTAGTAAGACCCTATTTCAGACTAAAAAAAAGGGCTGGGGTTGTAGCTCAGAGGTAGAATGCCCCGGTTCAATTCCCAGTCTGGGGGTCGGGGGAGGATGGCCCTGGTGGTTGGGGGCTTTAGCTCAGTGGTAGAGCGTTTGTCCTCATGCATGAGGTGCTGGGCGCAATCCACAGCACTGAAAACAACAACAAGAAGAAGATGACCCTAGTGTGGGAGGCAGACGACTCAGGGGTTTCAGTTACACCTCAGGCCAGGGCTTGGAGTGATGGGCCGACCTGGCGGCCCGGCTCCCTGGCTGCTGGGGTGGGAGGCCTGCACTGGCTGACCTGGCCTGGGGCAGAGAGGACTGAGATGCTGTGCTTCTTGGCTGTGGTGTTTCAGTGTGTCCAGCGGCTGTAAATCTCGGGAGCAGTTGCAGGTATCAGCTCAGAAGTAGGTCTTGGGGGCACTCGGTAAAAGCCCCTTTCTCCTACCTATGCTGACACTCAGCCCTTTCTTTGTTCTATTTTTAGCTTCTAAATATTGATGAGCTTTAGTGAGTACTCCCTGACTCCTGTGGTCTCCTCACAGCTGTAGGAGGACAAGGCCCATGGCAGTTAAATAGCATTCTCGGAACAGAGCCGGGTGGAGGGCAGCTTTTTTCATCAGGTTTGCAAAACACAGTTCAGCTACAAAGCTATCTATGCATCCATATATAGCTAAATATATATATTTGGTACTGGGGATTGAACCTGGGGGCATTCTTTTTCTCAGCTACCCTGAAGCAGGGTCTCGTTAGGTTGCTGATGGCCTAAGTCTCCCAGGTTCTTTCCTGAGTCCTTCCTGTTAGGTATGGGTACTTTTTTTTTTTCTAGGAATGCAGCCTGCTGCACTTCACAGTAACTAGCTATGACTGTAATGGACTCTGGCTTCATTGCGTAGCATCTTTGAAATCAAGTATATTAAATCGACTCTTCCTTTCTCAGGTAATAATGAGTGAAAATTCAGCCATAAACATTGAATTAATAGATTCCAAGCTTTTACAGGCTTTGGGGCAGTAATAAAGGAGATGGGAACTGGCACAGATGTAGCTGCACTTGGTTTAATTGTTTTGAGGTGTGTTGAGATTCCAGACACCCTGGCCAAGTGGTCCCAAGGGGGCAGATGTGACAGGGGCTGCGTGGGAGGCCTGGGAAGGGACAGGTGGACACACAGCTTTTTCTAGCGCAGATCTGTGCTGAAATGTTCAAGTCTTCACCCCGTTCCCAGTCGTTTTAAGATCAAGGAGTGTAAATGAATGATGATGGTCCTGGCGTCTGGTTAGGATTCTCCAGATGACAGCTTGGCAGTGAATTCAGCTGGAACCTTTCTGGCAATCAGACAGAGATTCACCTGTATGAGAGGTCACCATAAAATAATTTGGGCTAATTTGTGAGCTTGTGACTTATCTCATTTGTTTTCAGAGTCACAGGACGAGAATGACTTAGAGGTTACATCAGGGTCAGATTCTCTGTATTCTAATGCTAGCACCACACCACTTACTAGCTTTGCAGCTTGGGACAAGTTATGTAAAATCTCTAGGCTTTTTCTGCACCTGTGCAATAGAGATAATAATATTAGTACACATAAGGCTATTGCATGAATTGAGAAGACATGTTTTATATGAAGTACTGAGGACAGTGCTTGCCATATTGCAAAGGTACAATAAATGCAGAGAGTGTTTAATACCAGCACCACTTTTTCGAACAGGGTGAGAGCCCACTCTGGATCTGGTGTGGTGCAGGTGACTGGGTGTGTGTAGGTTTACAAGGTATTGGGTTCTGCCCTCAAAAACCTCCTAGCGCTGTGGTAGAGGGAGATATGAAAATGGATATTCTCAGTAAGCACACCAGGGGAGATGGCTAGCTGCATAGGGACGAGGGAGATGAGGATACGTGTGGACCAAAGTGGGGAGTGGGATGTTTCATGGAGCTGAAATAACTTAAAGCCGTTCTCAGTGATGTGGTGGGAACACCAGTGATGTAAAATATTGATGAAGGATGAGTTTTTCCTGAGAAGTGGCCTTTGCAGGTCCCAAGCTGTCCTGCCTTGTCCCCACCCCAGAACAATTGTGTCACTCCTTGTCTGGATTATATCTATCTCCCCTGGATTCCACCCTCTGACTCCAGTTTTTCCCTCTTCAATCTTTCTTGCATAGTCTGGAAAAGTTATTAATAAACAGCAATGTGTGTGTCCTGCTTTGTATGAGAAAATCTGAAAATTGCTAATAACAGGAAACACAGAAAATGCCATTTAAATGCCCTTGTTTCTGTCTTAGGAAATTTATTAGTATAACACATCAGTAGACCAAAAGATATTCACTCTGAAATCATTTTGACAGATGTCAAAAAAGGCATTGGTAAAATTTAGCAGTCATTCTTGTTAAAGAATGAAACCAGCCAGGTGTGGTGATGCATGCCTGTAATCCCAGTACTTGGGAGGCTGAGACAGGTGGATTGCAGGTTCAAGGCCAGCCTCAGCAAATTAGTGAGAACCTGTTTCAAAATACAAAATAAAAAAGGGCTATGGTTATAGCTCGGAGGTAGAATGTCCTGAGTTCAATCTTCCATTAAAAAAAAAAGAATTCCAATAAAAATACCAGGGAGA
>PVJS01017327.1:26120-36412 GCA_004027185.1 Glis glis
CTCTTCTCTCTCTCTCTCTCTCTCTCTCTCTCTCTACCTAGTGAGGCCCTCTGCAACTTCGTGAGACTCGGTTTCAAAAATAAAGCATAAAAAAAATAGGGCCGGGGGTGTAGTGCGGAGGTAGAACGCCCCTACGTTCAATCCCCGGTACCAAAAAAAAAAAATTTTTTTTTGTTTGGAAGTATTATGAGATAAGAATAGCTTCCTATAATTTGTGTATCAGTCATTTTTGTATGTGTGTGTATGTGTGCATGTGCACGTGTGTGATATGTCTATATTGTAATACTTGCTGCATAAAAAATTTTTAACATTTAAAAATTTTTAAGTTTTAACTTCATTATAGCTTTTAATTTTTATTAATATAAATATACTGTGTCTCAGGTGATGGCTTTTTCTAGTAATTATCCTTAGTTTCACAATACTGTTACGTCTATTTTACTTTGTGTTTACTTGATATATTTGATCTTCCTTTTATTTCCAAACTTTGTTTTGTTTTTGCTGTATCTCTTGAAAGCAACATATCTAGTAAGATTTTGGTTTTAAAACTAATCTGAGGTTTCTTTTAAAGGGAGAGCTTAGGCGGGCGTGGTGGTGCATGCTTGTAATCCCAGTACTTGGGAGGCGGAGACTGGAGGATCTAGGTTTGTGGCCAGCCTCAGCTACTTAGTAAGGCCTCCGCAACTTTGTGAGACCCGGTTTCAAAATAAAGTATAAAAAATAGGGCTGGGGGTGTAGCTCGGAGGTAGAATGCCCCTGGGTTCAATCCCCAGTACTGCAAAAAATAAATAAATAAATAAAGGGAGAGCTTACATCATTTTTTATTGCCATAAATGATGTTTTATTTTTTCTATTTATCCCACTTTCCTTAGTGTTTCTTTCATTTTTCTATATAGATTTATTTTATAAAAATCCAGTTTGAATATACACTTAAACCTGTACCTCTAATTATGCAAATTAATAATAAAATGATAATCTTTAATGTCCCCATTGCATTATAGGATTGAGTGAAACCTTATTTCCCCTACCTTGATCTTGGGTTTCCTCCTGTACTTCCTAATGCTTATGATGTCATATGACATCAGTTTAATGTTATATACTTCTTTTTAATAAAAGATTAAGTTTCTAATTAAAATTTGAAGATATTGTGTTTGGGGTTCAGCTCAGTGGTAGCGTGCTTAGCATGCATGAAGCCCTGGGTTTGATCCCCAGCAATGCTAAGATATTAAACAAAACACAGTTTTTCAAGAATGCTTTTTGCTTTTTGCATTAAATTGGTTATTATACTAAATTAGTCATCTCTTGCTGTTATTGGGTTCTCTGTTTTGATTTTCTTTCAATTAGCACACATGTATATATGAATAATTTTGTTTTGTGGAATGTTATATGAAATCTGGCATAGCTTAAAATTTTTCTCTTACCTTTTTCCATGAACAGTGATTTGTCTGAGAATATAATTATCCAATTATCTTATCACAAATTCTTCCCATCAAACTTTGTAGGTAGTTTTTAGGGTTGTGGCATTTCCTTATGAAATAGAGTTTAGAGCTCTTTTGATATTTATTACTTTGTGCTTAACCTGATTTTCTGTCTGGTTAGTTGTATGAATTTAAAAAGAATATTTAAAATTACGTTTTTTTTTGGCAAGGTAGGGTTTGTTTTTAGTTATTTTATTTAGAAAGCAGTACATTTTTGCCCTGGGAGCAGCTTTTTGTCTACATATGAATATTTATTTGTGCTATTTTTATTATTGGACCTGTTCCTCCCTAGTGAATTTCTTCCTGTTGAATATGCGTCTGCTCAGTTTGTATCTCCGTACCCTCCGTTCCTTATGCATCACCTTTTTTGTCTTCACTTTGTGTCTGTCTTTAAACTCTGCATTTGGTAGAGTGTTTCCTACTTGTCTTTCAGAGCCGGGACATTGTTTTCCACGATGTTCCAGTGTCAGTCTGGTTCTTTACTGCCTTCAGTTTTCTGTTTGCATTTTTAGACTTCCTGTGGTCTCTTTTTTATTTCTGTCTTCATCTCAATTTTTTCTTCCCTTTTGACTGTCTGTTCCATTCTTAAGAAGGCCATCTCCTCTTCTGCTTCTCCTATTTGAGGACACCGTGAAAGAGCATTCTAAAATTTTTATACGTATATGTTTTCTATGTGCTCTTCTGAGTTATCAGGATATGGTGTGGAATGAGAGACGAGGAATGATTCCCAAGTCGCAGGCTTCTTAGTATTGCCATGCTTCTGCTTATGCAGTCTCAAAAGGAGATAATGAACTAGGCTGGAATTTTCCCAAAGGCAAGGTGGAGGCTGCCAGCCTCCCCACTGGTGGCTTCAGGGAGCTCTGTTGTCAATCCACATGTGTTTGAATCCCGTGTAGAATGTGCTTAATTTCTCTGTGGCTCAGTTTTCTTGTCTGTAAAATAGGAATAATAATTTTACCAATCTCATAGGCTGAGTAGTTTAAATGAAATGAAAAAAGACAAAACAAGTATTCTCCTAAATGTAGAAGTAAGCTACTATACTATTGCTTACATAAAACGAAAATATGTCCTTAAAGTTATTTTTAGATTCTAAACACTAATATATGCTGATGGAAAAAATTGAGTATTACAAAATGATAAATAGTACAAATAAGCATACCTAATCCCTGCTATTCACAAAAATATGCTAAGACCTAGTAAAGGAGCTACCATTGTGTTCTGCTGATAGTAGACATGAAAAGAAAAGCCGGTTGATATAGGGAATAAATGGGACATTCATTATTTGCTTTTTTTTTTCTTTTCCTTTTTTCCCCTCCTCATTTCCCTCCTCCCTCTCCTCCTTGTTATTCTTCGGTACAAAGGATTGAACCCAGGAACATTCTACCTCTGAGCTTCACCCCCAGCCCTTTTTATTTATTTATTTTTTATTTAGAAACAGGCTCTTGCTAAGTTGCTGAGGTTGGCCTCAAACTTGCAATCCTCCTGTCTCAACATTCTAAGTACTGAGGTTGTAAGCATGTGCCACCATGCCTGGCCTAAAGTGATTATTTTTATGTTATTTATTTATTTAATAGTACATTAATTTAAACAAGCTTTTGCTAAAAGCATTATTGACTTGGCTCAATAGGACTTTTTGCTGTTTAATGTAAAGGTTTTTTTTTGTTATTGTTGTTTTACTTTTTTTTTTTTTTTTCAAAATTAATGCTTGGAGCCCGGTGTGGTGGCACACGCTTGTAATCCCAGTACTTGGGAGGCTGAGACAGGAGGATCCAAGTTCACAGCTACTGGACCCAGGACCACACTTTGGAAATCACTGTTGTAAGTTACATAGGCCTAGTAAGGATAGCAAATTCCAGGGTGTTCAGGGGAGGAAAGCTGAACACCAAACTTGGTTGGGATGTGTGTGGATAGCTTCTGGACAAGGTAGGATTGGAGCAAGACCTTGATGAGCTGGTAGCAGAGGCTGGAGAAGAGAAGCTGGAGGAGAGTGCAGCCAGAGAGGGAGTTGTGTGAACAGTGGGTGGAGGGGAGAATGTGCAGGGCTTGCTGGAGGGATGGAGAGACCATCTGGCAGGAGGAAAAGGTCTGGGTTGGACAGTTACAGGGAATAAGATTGGCCAGGCTGGTAGAGACTGGATTTCTGAGGGTCTTTACTATCTAGTTAAAGAGTTGTACTAGACACTGCCTACGCAAGGGGCTGGGGTAGATCTCACAATTTCATAGGGAGAAAATGTACCTAGTTTATTTAAAAGAAAAGCAATAGTAAAGTTAGGCCCTCGCTAATATTCTCGTGTTCTTCCCTCTCTCCTCCTCTTTCACACTGTCTGTCTCTCAGTTCCTGAAGGCAATGTAGAACTCATGTGGATAAGATAAGAGACATGGGAAAAATAGCATTTTAGAAAATTAAGCTGGTGGCATCGTAGCATGAGTTGAAGAGGGCAGAAGGAAGACTTTTGTAGAAGTCCTAGGCTTGAGGAGATGACTATTTTTTTTTATAAAGGGCTTGTTACATCTTTAAAATAAATAGAGTCATTGGATAAAGTAGCTTGCCCCGTGGAGGGGTAGTAATGATGGTTTGGTTGAGGCTTGGTGAATTTGACAGGGCAGCATGACTTCTATTTTTAATTTTATTTATTTATTTATTTATTTATTTATTTATTTATTTTTGCGGTACTGGGGATTGAACCCAGGGGCATTCTACCTCTGAGCTACACCCCCAGCCCTATTTTTTATTCTTTATTTTAAAATAGGGTCTCACTAAGTTGATGAGGGCCTCACTAAATAGCTGAGGCTGGCCGCAAACCTGCAATCCTCCAGTCTCAGCCTCGCAAGTACTGGGATTACAAGCGTGCACCACCACGCCCGGCTTATTTGTAATTTTTTATTGGCACATTATAATTATACATAGTAGAGGGATTCATTCGTGGGGATCATAGTGGGATTCATTCGACATGTTCATATACGCACATAGCATAATTTGTTCAGTTGCATTCCCCAGTACTTCCCCTTTTGCTCCTGCTCTTCCTCCTCCTGGTCTCCTTTCTTTACTGGTCTTCCTTCTATTTTCATGAGACCGCCACCCCCACCCCGTTTTTCCCTTTTTTCTCTCTCTAGCTTCCACACATGAGAGGAAACATATGACCTTGACTTTGTGAGTCACCAGTGCCATCTATTTTCCTGCAAATAACATAATTTCATTCTTTTTATGGCTGAATAAAACTCCATTGTGTATATATACCACATTTTCCTAATCCATTCCTCTGTTAATGGACACCTAGGCTGGTTCCATAATGGGACAGTGTGACTTCTAACAGGAATGTACGGCCCTTGGTTGTGGATATAGAGCTGTAGCTTGGGAGACAGGTGAAAACTAAATATAGAAATATAATAATTAGCTGGATAGGGCAGCACACATCTGTGATCCTAGTACTTGGGAGGCTGAGACAGGAGGATTGCAGGTTCAAGGCCAGCACGTGGTGATTTAGAGAAACCCTGTTTAGAAATAAAAAATAAAAAGGGCTGGGGGTGTAGCTTAGAGGTAGAATGCCCCTGGGTTCAATCCCCACTAACCCCCCCCACTATAATATGTGTATATATACACACATGTATATGTGTATGTGTGTATGTATGTATGTGTATATAAATGTATGTCTAAACAATTGACTGACTGATTGATTTGTTCATTGGTTCAATCAACAACGTTCCAGATCCCAAACTGGGTGCTGGGTTCAGAGAACAGCCAAAATGGCTGACTGCAAGGTCCTGACAACGATGTAGCTCAGAGGGACAGAGGGGAGAGTTCAGAGGAAGTAGTATTTGAGAGAAGAGAAGGAAAAGAAGACAAGGAAAAAGACAGAGTGGGATGTGGAAGGGATGACCACAGCCACCATAGCAAATCGGGACATGGGATCTTCCCTGCACAGGAGAGTTTAAGGAAGGAGGTAATTAGGCAATGCTGCTGCAGAGAACTGCATCTACAGATGGGCGACTGGGATGCCATGGGGGCTTAGTCATTTGGAAAGGAAGGAGAGGTATCTTCTGTCATGGGGAGGATGGAGCGTCCTTGAGGAAGCAAAGGCAGTGGTTACAGGACAATTATTCAGGAAATTCAGTGTCAAGCTTTAGGAGCGATTAGAATAGCAGAAAACTAGTGGGCCTTTTATTCTCTTCCGAAGTGAGCAAAACTTTGGTGGTTGGCCATAACATGCAGGAAGCAATGGTGGGGAGAGATACGCTGCAGTCTTGCACATCTCAGGAAAGAGATGCTCTAACTTTCCAGTTTCTCAGGTCCAGATCCATGGAAGTCATCTTTGGTACCTTTGGTCTAATTCTTGGCACTGTTTTGTGTGTGTGGCACTGGGGATTGAACCCAGTGCATTCTACCACTGAGCCATACCTCAGCCCCATTTAATTTTATTTTTTATTTTATTTTATTTATTTATTTTTATTGGTGCATTGAAATCATACATCTTGATGGGTTTCAGGGTGGTAGAAGTAGACATGTACACATCGATCAATTAGCCCTCCCCCAATTCCCACCCCAATTCCCTCCCCCTTCCCTCCTTCTTGTGCTCAGCATAGTAGTTGACTTTAATATGTCTCCTTAAGTTGCTGAGGGCCTCACTAAGTTGCTGAGGCTGGCCTGGAGCCTGCAATCCTCCTGTCTCAGCCTCCCCAAGTACTGGGGTTACAGGAGTGTGCCACTGCGCTTGGCTTAACACTGCTCTTTTGTTTTTTAAACCCATGGGCATTCTACCTCTGAGCTACACCCCCAGCCCTACTTTTATTCTTTATTTTGAAACAGGATCTCACTAAGTTGCGGAGGCCTCACTAAGTAGCTGAGGCTGTCCTCGAACTTGTGATCCTCCTGTCTCAGCCTCCCAAGTAAGTACTGGGATTACAAGCGTGCGCCACCACGCCCGGCTTAACACTGCTTTTTTAATCCATCAGAAAATCTTTTTGGTACTCTATACCCTTGAAAAATAAACCCAGCATCTAAGTGGTCTGACATCTTCTGAGAGCAGCCAACCACTAGCATCTTTCTTGGAATTGTTGATATAGACTTCTAACTGGTTTCCCCCTTCCTTCTTCAACCCTGAGTCTGTTCTTAACACAGTGTCTAGAGTTATCCAAATAAAGTTTAATTTGGATCACAACCCTGTATAGAATCCACAAGGGACTCCTCTTTTGTTCACTCAGAGTAAATGCTCACAGTGGCTCACAGGCCCTGTCCAGTCTGGCCTGCTCCCCCGCCCCCAACGCCAAACACACACAAACACACACACCTTCCTCATTCCTCCCGAGCTCCAGGAGGTGTCTGCCTCAACCTTCCCGGGAGTGCACTTCCCAACGTGTCTGCGTGGTCTTTACCACTTTCGGGTCTTTGCTCACAGTCATCTATTAAGGGAGGCCTCCCAGAACACTCTTTGTAAAGGGCAGCTCTGTACAACCGAGCACCTTCTAATACCATGTAATTTGCTTCAGTATCTCATTGTCTTCCTCCTGGGCTTTATACTCCATGAGGGTAAGGATTTTTCCCTTGATTTCTTTCATTACTATATTCTCAGTGGTTAGCACATCTCTTAGAAAGTTGGCTCTGAATGGAATCTTAAATCATGGTGGTTGAGTGATACAGGCCTCAGAGGGTAATCATAGTGAGCATTTGTATTTTATATTTTGCTTTATGCAACTGATACACAAAAACATAAAAGTTGTACATCTTAATGGGTTACCATGTAATGTTCAATACAATGAATACATTGCATAATATTTAAATCAGGTTAAACATATTTATCTCCTCATTTATCATTTCTTGTCATTTCTACCTGGAGTCACCCTACTGTGCCATAGCATCTCAGAGCTTCTTCCCTCTGACTGACTTAGGGCCTGCTGATCAATATGTGATTGTATTTTAATCTAACAACTTACCTGCCCTGTGGGCATTAGACTCCATTTTATAGCTAAGGAAAGTGAGTATTAGGGAGGTTAATAAACTTTCACAAAGTCAACACATTTGTATAAGCCGTTTAGATGGCGGAGACAGTCTAATATACCTAAGAAAAGGGGATCACAGGCAAAAGTCAGGAAGGATTTTTTTCGAATAGGAAGGTAGAGAAGAATCATAAGAGCTGAGGTGGAGAGGAGAATGTGCAGCCTTCTTTTGTCTGACGACCTTAATTTTTCTTAGCAAAGAAGGAAGCCAGTTTATCTGTTGAGATTGAAAGGGGGTATGGAGATTTTAGAAGGGCAGGAACCGTATGAAGTAGACCTACCTGGAATTTGTAGATAGTCTAATTGTGTCTTTATATTTAGCCAAAGAAGTGTTTGAAAGTTGGCCTTTATATTGGTGTGAACTGATGTTGCTATTTATAACATTACTGACATCCAGCTGAAAATTGTTAGTTGGTGTCTAGTCTTCTAGGATTGCTTGGTTGTTTAAATTACAGTTTTTGAAACTGGTACATGCATATTAAAAACAAGTATTAATTTTATTGCTTTCTTTCAAAACACAAATTAATCATATATAAATCAATGAGAGTGCACATGCATGTAGCCTACCCGTTTATGTGAACTTGGATTTTCTTTTTTTTTTTTTTAACTATGAAGACTTTGGTTTTAAATGATTTGAGCGATTGTAGTCATTTCCTCTATTTAGTAACACGTGCTCAGGCTTTTATAACAATGCAATAAATATATATTCACATATTGACACAGCGTCACACAATCACTCATTTGCACATTGTCTAAGATGTCTGTAACTATAGCCATGGACGCTTATAAAAACAGAGGGCGGGTTCAACAGAGGGAAGGGCTTGACTGGCAATTAGAATCACGAGTTTCCTTAGGGGATGGACGTGATAGGCTACTTAGTCTGGCACTCTTGTGCAGATGAAGACTCCAAGGTTCACTTCCATTGACGTTATGCACATATGAAATTATCAATGCCAATCTCAATATCATGTACGGGGAAGGGGAAGGAGTGGAGGGGGAACCGGAAGCTCACCTAGTGTGTGTGTATGTATATCCCTCTCACTCTGGACTTCATTATGATGTGAGACTACAACGCACCAATAAAAGTATATTAAAAAGGAGTTAGTTTGAAAAACATTATTTATTTATTTATTTTAATTAAAAATTATTTATTTATTTTTTTGCGGTACTGGGGATTGAACCCAGGGGCATTCTACCTCCGAGCTACACCCCCAGCCCTATTTTTTATTCTTTAATTTGAAACAGGGTCTCATTAAATTGCGGAGGGCCTCACTAAGTAGCTGAGGCTGGCCGTGAACCCGGATCCTCCTGTTTCAGCCTCCCAAGTACTGGGATTACAAGCGTGCGCCACTACGCCTGGCTGACAAACATTTTTTAAAATCACAGTTTCGCTGGACTATGAGTTCTTCAAGAGTCTGCGCTAACCTAGGGTCTCAAATTCATCTTTGTATCTGAGTGCATAGCATTTTCCAGTATGTATTAAGATATTTGATAAATGCGTGATTTCTAAGAGTAAGTTTATTTCCCCCTTTCTGATAGTAGTTCTTATAAAAAGTATTAGCAAAACAAAGGCATTTTGACAAAGTGCAGTTTAAAAAACAAGCTTAAAATTGAGTTAAATGAAGCTATTTAATTCATTTTTCAAACTATATAAATATTATCTTTATGTTTACAATCTGATTTACTAATTCATAGAAATAGCCCATTTGTAAATAGCATGTGTTGGAATGCATACGTATAAACACGTATATGTGTGAGTTATTTGTATGTAAGTAGTCTTATATTTTACTTATGTGTGCCTTTACTATTTATTAATCTGTGTTATATAGTACTTAACATTTCCAGAGAATGTATTAAAATCTATGTTACCTAAGCCTGATAAAAAGGATTCATCCAATGGTTAAGTCAAACTAACTTTTTGGAATGTTCTACACTTGATTGATACTGTGCTGGATCCTTCTATAGCAATCATGTTATTTAATCCAGTGTCTCAATAACATTATTGTCACAATGCACAAAGCAGAAAAGTTAAGTCTCTCCCAAACCTTTATACAACTGTTCAGGAGTGGAGCTGGGTGTTCCTTTTTTTTTTGGTAGTAGGGGTTGAACCCAGGAGTGTTCTACTTCTGAGCTATACTCCAGCCTTATTTTATTTTTGAAACAGGGTCTCACTAAGTTGCTGAGGCTGGCCTTGAACATGTGATCCTCCTGTCTCAGCCTCCTAAGTACTGGGATTACAGGTAAGTGCCACCATGCCTGGTGAGCTGGATCTTTTAATTCAATGTTACTGTTTTTTTCCCCCCAGCAAAGCAGCCTGTCTCTGTGGTTAGCACCTTCATGTTATCCTGTGAATTATGGTTGGGGTACAGCTGGAGGTGAGGATGAACCAATTTCAAAAATCTATGTTTGTAAACAGGTGAGAACTACAGTGTACAGCCACAGGCACCCAAAGGGCTGGTGGTACTGTGACCTCAGAGCAAGCGTATGCCCAGAGTCAAATCACAGCATTCATTAACATGCAGGGCCATGAAAGGGTCACAGAAAAAAGTATGTATTTTCTAGATGATGACCTGGTGGGCTGTCTCCCAAGAGGAGTCATCTCACTCAGATGAATTTGCCATGACAGAGGCTGAGACAGGAGGATTGCAGGTTTGAGGACAGTCTAAGCAATGTAGTGAGACTCTCAGCTAGAGTGGGAGGGAGGGGATTGAACCCAGGGCTTCGTTCTTTCACCCTTAAGCAGTAATCTTGGGCTGTTGTAGTTGTTTATTGTTGAGATGCAGCATGCAATTCACCTGTTTTTTTTTTTTTTTTGCGGTACCGGGG
>PVJS01017328.1:0-36309 GCA_004027185.1 Glis glis
GTAATCCCAGTACTTTGGGAGGCGGAGACTGGAGGATCCGGGTTCATAGCCAGCCTCAGGTCTCTCTCTCTCTCTCTCTCTCCCTGTCTCTCTCTCTCTCTCTCTCCTCTCTTTCTCTCTCTCTCTCTTTCTCTCTCTCTCTCTCTCTCTCTCCCTAGTGAGGCCCTCCGCAACTTCGTGAGACCCAGTTTCAAAATAAAGTATAAAAAAATAGGGCCAGGGGTGTAGCACGGAGGTAGAACACCCCTGGGTTCAATTCCCAGTACAGCAAAAACAAAAACAAAAACAAAAAAACAAATTCCGTTTTTTTAGCAAATAGCAATTAATTTTAAAAGTTTTTATGCCGGGCGTGGTGGCACACGCTTGTAATCCCAATACTTGGGAGGCTGAGACCAGAGGATCCAGGTTCACGGCCAGCCTCAGCTACTTAAGTGAGGCCCTCCGCAACTCAGTGAGACCCTGCTTCCAAATAAAAAATAAAATAGGGCTGGGGGTGTAGCTCAGATGTAGAATGCCCCTGGCTTCAATCCCCAGTACCGCAAAAAAAAAATTAAAAAAATAAGTTTTTATAATTTTATTGGTGCATTGTAGTTGTACAACATAGTGATACTTGAAATGATACATTTATATATGCACACACACTTGGTGTGCTTCCCTCCAGATTCCCCCACCTCCTGCCTCATACATTTTAGTGAGATTGATAGTGATACCTTCGTATATGAACATAACATTATTTAATCTGTTTTCTTTCTGAGGCCTCCTTTTTCCCTCTCCTCTCTCCCCTTCCATTATTCTACTGGTCTCTCCTCTTTTATCTGAAGTCCCTTTTTCTTTCCTCTTTTCTCTCAAGCTTCCACATATGAGAGAAAGCATATGACCCTTGAATTTCTGAGACTGGATGTTCTCACTTAACATAATGTTCTCAAGTTCCATCCATTTTCCTAAAAATGACATAATTTTGTTCTTCTTTAAAAGAATTAAATTTAGAATACTATATTGATACCTGCATAGTCATATTTATAGCAGCACAATTCACAATAGCGAAATTATGGAGCCAATCTAGGTGTCCATATATATATATATATATGTATATATATTATTGATTCTCTTTCTCTGGAGAACCCTGACCAATACAGAACATAAGAACAACTTCATACAATGTACCTAAAAAGAATGGTTTTTGTTTTTGTTTGTTGAGACATTGCATATAGGTCAGTTGGGTCAGGTTTAATTACTTTGTCTTATCTTTTATATATTTATCTTTTTTCTATCAGCTCTTGCAAAAATATGCTAAAGTTTCCACCATGCTTGTGAGTTTGTCTACATCTCTTTTCTGTTTGCTAATTACATATGATGTGTTTTGAATTTGTGCCATTGGATGCATATGGACTTAAGAGTTTTGATATCTTCTAGTTGTATCAACCCCTTTATTTGAGTCATTCTTTATCTCTAGTAATGTTTCTACCTTTAAAGTCTACCTTCTCTAAATATTAGTTTAGCTATATCAGTTTTCTTTTGATTAGGGTTTGTATGAAATTATCTTTTTCTATCATTTTACCTATACCTTTTCTGTGTTTATATGCAAGATGTGTTTCTTGAATCGTGTATTTTTTATCCAATATGATCTTATTATTTTACTTGTAATATTTAATTTATTTATATTTAGTATTATTACTGATAATGCTGGGATCATCTGTAACATTTTACAGTTCTCCTCCTCTCCTCCTCCTCCTCTTCCTCCCCTTCCTCCTCCTCCTCCTCCTCCTCCTCCTCCTCCTCCTCTTTCTCCTTCTTCTTCTGTGCTAGGAACTGAACCCAGGGGCATCCTATCTCTGAGCTATACCCCTAGCCTTTTCTAATTTTTTAGAAAAAAAATTAGTCTCACTAAGTTGCTGAGAGCCTCACTAAGTTGCTGAGGCTGGTCTCGAACCTGCAATTCTCTTGTCTCAACCTCCCAAGTACTGGGATTACAGGCATGGGCCACCACGCCTGGCTTATAATTGGTTTTCTATTTGGCTAATTTGTTTTATGTTTCTTTTTCTCTCTTGCCGTCACTTGGCTAAAGCATCTTTTATACTCTTCCATTTTTTATTCTATACTTATCATTACATTTTTTTTTACTCTTCACATTTTATACACTAGGATTATAGTATGTATTCTTGATATAATTGTCTAATACAAATTACTTTTGCTACTTCCACATTAATACCAGAGCTTAGAAAACATTAACTACATATACCATGCCCATTTTTTAGTAATCACTGTCAATTTAAATTCTACATGTATTTTAAACTCCCCAAGATAGTACTAGTATTATTTTAAATAATTAACATTCATTTTCATATATCCACATTTTCATGGGTTTTGATACTCATAATTCTTTCCTATATTTCCCTGTTTCATTTTTCTTCTGACAAAATAACTTTCTTTAATATTTTTAAAGCATGTTACTGGGAATTAATTCTCTCATTTTTTATAGAAATCATCTCAGTTGTCTCCATTTTTGAAGAATATGATTATTTTCACATATTCTTAAGCTCTTTGCTGATTTATTTTCTCAGTAGTACTTCATTTTGGATGTTTTCTACTGATCTATTTTACAAGACTGTCAAACGTGTCTTATTTCATGTCCAATCCACTGGTAAATCTATAAATTGCCCTCCCCTACCCCATGTATTTTTTTAGTCATTTTGATTTTTAGATTGAAATTCTCTATTGATATTCTTGATACTTTTACAAAATTTATCTGTATTTTACTGAATTTTCTTGAGCATATTTGACTCTTCAATACTAAGAATATTGGAATTTCCACTCTACTCTTCACAGTTATTTGATTTAGCCTTTCAAAATTTGCTCTACACATCTTTAGAATATAGCAAAGTCTTGAGACGGATACTGGCTGTGTTTGAGGTCCCTTGGGTCTCAATTTTGTCACTCAACTCACCCACATAACTGCCAAAACTGTGATTATTTATCTGTCTCAGCAGCAGCTCTCTGTCTTAACCACGCTTGTATTCTCAGCCTTTAATTCATTCCAGAGTCAACACATATTCCCAGAGGAAAAGGAAACTACAAAAACAGTCTGCCTCTGAATTTACCTCTGTTTCTTTGGAATTGCAGTCTGTTTAAGCCTTATTGCTTGAGCAGTTCAATGATATCCTGAAAAGTCATTTTTATAGGTTCTCAGGCTTTTCTAATTGTCATGAATACTTCTCCCTGCCCTGAAGCAGACATCCTAATATACATATTACCTTTATTTACAGGACATCTTTAAGTATACGGTCAAAATTTATATGTTTCCCATGCCACAGATTTGTTTTTCTTTTCTTTTTCAACAGACAGCTTTTATTGCATCTTTTTATTTTTTATTTTTTATTTTTTATTTTTTTATTGCATCTTAGGAATCATCTGGCTTCTTGTAGTTTCTGTGGCTGGATGACTCTTAGGTTTTCTTCATTGGCCTGTGCTGAACTCTTTCTTTTTCAGAGACAGACATCACCCCCAAATTTTTGATATATTTATTTTTAAGTGTTATGGCTTGCTGAACTTGATGCAGGTTCAATGTCATTTCCTTCAAGGATTATCTCATCTTTCTGGGCTTGATATAATGAACAAACAAAGCCTGGCCTCATCTAAACTGTGAAAATGTATTTTTCACATAGGAAAGTTCAAATTTCAGCAAGAGACCATGCTCCTGAATAACAATGTGGTTGGGAAGTGAGCCCACGCAGACCTCATTTTGCAGTGGAAGCCCAGAGTAACACCCTCAGTCATTTTCTGCACATGACTATGGGTGGTACAAGCAGAGGCCAGCTCCTTTCTATTTCTCCACCATTTGCCAACTGGATCCTCTTCTTTTTCTTTCCAAAGAGACTGAGTTCTACCTTGATTTGACTGAAGGCCCCCCACAGGGTTCCTCAGGGACCCTTCATAGCCATTGCCCCCTCAGGGTGAACTCAACCTTCTCTGGAATATTGGCAATCTGATCGCTGAGAATGGTCTTCATGCTCACAGTACCTGCATCAAAGAGAGCTACAGATTTGATTTTCTAGTTCTTTTTTCTGTTTTAATGTGTTCAAAACAGAGCTTCTTTCCTTCTTCTCCCATATCTGTAATGGCTCCATCAGACTCCCATTCGCTCACCATGTTGGGGTTGAGTGATGGTGTCAGTATTAAATAGGGGAGTACTGGATGTTCTCACTGAAAAGAAAACATTGGAACAAAGACCTGATAGAGAGAAGGAATGACTCTTTCCTTGAAATGTCTACAGGAAGAGAAGTGGAAAGAGCAAGTTCAGAAACACTGATGCAGGAGTGTGCCTGGTGTTTTTGCGTACTATTGGGAGGTCAGCATAGCTGGAGCCCAGTGAGCAAGGGGAAAGCAATGGCAGGGGGCAGAGGGCAGCTTCAGACAGGCCTAAACTAAGCATTGCACTTCACATCTAACGAATCTGTCCTACCAGTGTCACCAGTGAACTGTCCTTCACAGACTTGCTTCATTTATAGTCACGTTAAACCATTTATCGTCTATTGCCTATAACAATTGCAAATCAGAAACGGATCCTCCCAGTCTTCAATTTCCCATTCCAAGTAAATTCCAAATAAAACATTTTCTTCTTCCCGGGTGGATGGGGGGACTTTCCCTTTCATTGGGAGATGATGAATGTTTCATATACAAGGGATGGTTGCATTCTGTAGGTGGAAACCCTTTGTTTCTATTTCAGTCTGTAAGTTTAAGTGTGATTGGAAGCTATATGTGAACACCGAGTAGCTGTAAAGACACTAGCACTCATTTCGACTCCTCTTTTTTTCTGTAGAAGTATATTTTGTTTGTTTATTTACTTATCTGTTTTATGCATCCATCCCATGAGTTACTTTCTGGTTGGTGAAAGGAGTAAGGTTCCTGTGATGAAGATGAAGGCATCACATCTGATCTTGTTCCCATCTACCTGGCTGGATGGGTGCCCACTCCTCATGGCCTCTCCAAAGATGCAAATGCAGCCACCTAATCCTTCTCCAGGCCATGACATCCAACTAGCAGCTCTCCTTCCTGCTTCCCACACCTGCAGCCCAAGCCTTGGCCAGCCTCTGTGGGGGGAGCCAGGACCATCCCGGTGAGAGTCCTCAGGTTGGTAGGTTAAATGAGACCTGTAACAAGAGGATTTTCAGAGGACTCTCTCCATGTAGGGACTGAATTCAGTGTGTTCTTTAACTATGAGAACTTGGTGGTGATTCCTTATTTGTTTGCCTTTGGACAGCAGATAGACAAGAAGGCAGATAGACAAGAGCAGGTAGACAAGAAGGTGGCGGGTAAACGTGGCAAGTAGCTACACACCTGCAGGCAGCTGCTGCGTGGATCCCTAAGCTGCAGGCCAGCATTCTGCTTCCACCTGTGATCTCGCTCCTCTGATCCCATGCATGGGAGCCTCAGCACCTCTAAGGAGTGCAAACTCAGAAATGACAGCAAGGCAAACTAGTGGTTGTAAAAGAAACTTATAAAATCAAAATGAATAATCCAGCCAAGAATTGAAGGCAAACAGGATTTGACAGAAGCAGTTTTTTCCTTTGTCTTTCATACTTGTAAGAGCCCTCTGAGTTGGGAAGAGAAGAAAATTGTAAAGGACAAAGTTTGATGCTGGCGCGTATTTATGTTGAGGCCGAGAAGAGGGCTGTACTGTCCTCCACCTCCAGTCTGAAACGGGATAATAGAATAAGGTACAGATCTGAGAGTGAAAGGGCTAAGCGCCTTGCTTCCACTTTGTGTGCCTCCAAAGATAAAAAGTCTTTATAGCAGAGAGAAAGCTCTTGGGGAGGCTGGCGAGGGCCTGAGTGCAGCCCCGGAGTCCCCACGTCCCTGCTTGGCTGGGAAAACGGCCACGGATATTCTCAGGAGGCAAAGGGGGCCCAGATGAGGCACTGCAAGGGGAGAAGGGCATCCTGAGTGAGTGTGGGGAGCTGGACAGGACAGAGAGCTGGCAGCCAGGTGGTGGCTGCTGCCTCCTGGTGGAGCACAACAAGGGGGAGCTCAAGGCTGAGAGTGAGCCACCCTTCCCCTGAACTTTCCACCACTGGAAACAGCTGAGGATCAACGTAGGGAACTCGTTTAATTTTTTTTTTTTTTTTACCACCAGGGAGAGATAGGGACTCTAAGTAAAAACCAAGTCCCTATAAGGAATACAAAATTAAATATCTGCACACCTGAAACATTGGTAAATATGTGGGGTGACTATGATAACTGTACCATGCTGTTCTAATCAATCTCCTCTCGTTTTAATGAAAAGTGGTGGAAATTATTATATTTACTCTCAACACCTGAAAAAGTTATTTCAGCACTGGTGAGATTGAAGAGGTGGACAGTGGGTGTTGTGTTTTAAATAGGGCATCTCAAAATGCTAGAATAATTTGCAGTTGTAACAAGTAATGAAACTATTGTTAAGAGAGGTTTTGTAGTTGCCTTCAGGGATTGCTTTACATATTTAAACATATATATTATTCAACACAGCTGTTTACTTCACAATTGGTTTACCTCAATTCTTCAATTTCTCTAATAATGAGTTCATAAAAATGATAATATTATATGGCTCTTCTTTCTTAATTTATGTATACATATATATGTATACACACATATATTAAATGTTTTTAGACAAGTTAACTTTTTTTATAAATACAATTTTATTCTTATTATTCCTACACTGTTTTCATTATCAATGTTCTCCTGATATTCTTTTACATTTCAAGAGAACAGAGGTGATTTGAGAGTGCAAATTAGTTTTTCAGTTATTTTTAGGAAAAAAACATAAGATAAACTTAATAAAATGGAATAATAACTGGCATTTGTAAAAGTTTCATTTCAGATGTTGTTTCCACAGATGCCTGGAAAGTAGTGGATATTATTCATCTATTTTATCTTAAAGTTATACATACATTTTATGATGTTATTTTTACTAATTTTTTTGCAGTAAGACTTTCTTCTTAGAGTTTCTTCCTTCAACAAATACACAACTCTAGAATGCCTAAGGGGCTCTGATTTACTCATTATTACTTGTCTGTAAATTGTTCAGTAAAAATATTTTCTTGTAGAGCACACCACACAGCAAGTTCCCCGGGAGAGGAAAGTTTGCCTGGAAAGCAAGTCGTGGCTGTCAGAAGCCACATCTGTACATGCGGGCCTCAGCCTGCCATTCCAAAATTATCGTCCTTTGAGACTATAATTTAACTTACAAGGGAAGATTTTTTTTTTTTGCTTTAACTCACATTAAAGCCTCATTTTATGGCAGAAAGACAATTATAATAATGGACAACATCTCATATCTGCCCCTTGGTGGTTTCAGTAAAATACATAAGCACATCACCACTCCAGCTCTTGATCAGTCTTCCCACAGACAAGATTCTTTTCCATTTTCCAATCATTTAGATACATAAATTGCACATAATACTCAGTACAGAGGAAGAAGACAAGCCATGTTAGATCCATTTTTAAGCATAAGGGAGGTTATTTATAAAATGGTGGCTCATGAGGGAAAATAAATGGTCTTTATTAAAACAGGAAATTGCATGCTTCTAAAAAATCTTAAAATACATAATTCCAACAATGCAGGAAACAAAATCACCCCTTGGCAAATCTTGATAGATTATTGATACTTCTGGAGTATAGTCATCCAGGCATAGCACCATTTCTGGTTAATAATGAATGTAGATTCACGGTGATCATAGCACTGTATTGTGTTACGAAGCCAGCACTAATCATTTGGAAGAGAAACAGCAAATGCAATTACTCTATAATCAGAATAGATCAGCAGATGATGGCTCATCAGAGGAAAGCACAATATAACCATGACTTTATAAACTGGCCTTATATGATGAAACATAAAATTCAGCCGGTCTAGGTTCTGCTGAATGGTTTGGAGGTAATTTCAATATCATCCTCTCAATGAGGGGCCATGTTGGGTGGGTTTAAAGGGGACACAAGGGAATGAGGAAGTAAACTTAGAGTCGGGAAAAGCCCGAGGTGGTGTTTTAACCTGTGTGGGGCTCCATGCCTCTTCTCTTTGTTCCCTTGAAGAATGCTGTCCCTGTTCTGTAGCATCATGCATATTTTTTTTTTTTTGCGGTACTGGGTATTGAACCCAGGGGCATTCTACCTCTGAGCTCCACCCCAGCCCTATTTTTTGTTCTTTATTTTGAAACAGGGTCTCACTAAGTTGCGGAGGGCCTCACTAAGTAGCCGAGGCTGGCCACAAACCCGGATCCTCCGGTCTCAGCCTCTCAAGTACTGGGATGACAAGTGTGCACCACCATGCCCGGCTAGCATGCATCTTTTGATCAATGGCTATTGCAAGGATATATTAAACTGGCCGTGGTGTTTAAGTTTGTAATCATCTTCTCTTCTATTCTATATAGACACCACAAATATAACAGACAGCATCATCTCTAATACCTCGTATTCTCTGTAGGTTCTTTGTGGTTGTTTCAACAGTCAGAGCTGGTATTCTTGACATTCCCTTACTCGGCACGGTCTCCATAACCCCGGATGTGATTACAGAGCCGTAGATATGGGTCAGGAGTAGAGGGGCAAGGCTTCCATCCTGGCATCCCTCACACCAGGGGGCCAATTGCACTGTGATGTGAAAAAGAGTTAGTTTGTGTGTGAAAGCCAGACCATATTATAGGGCCACAAGTTTCATGGAGAAACTAGAGTAGGATTTTCAGGTTCTCTCCTTCCATCTTCTCCCACAATGCCCCAGCAGCTATTCTGCATGGGGCTGCCATTGTTGTGGTGTATAATGGAACTTAACAGGGATTGTGGAAGGTGTTTCTATGTGCATGAGGCTAAACAAATATTAACTATTGTGAAATTTACTCCTTAGAGCTATTCCTGAGATATTACATATTCTTATAATGTTTTTTTTTTTGTCCCAAGTTCCCAAATTTAGAATAGTATCTGTCCTTACCAATCTACCCTCCTGATGCCATGGCAGGGGTGGGGGAGGGTTTGGCCAGTGAGGAAATTCTTAGGAACAGAACTTATCCATTTGAGACATCCTTTTAGGGAAGGTGAAATAAAGTTGATGGGAAGTGAAAAATGCATTTTTCTTTTTAATTCCTAAAATATGCTTATGGAGAAGCAATAGAAAGTAAGAAAAAGGCACATCTGAGGCACAGAGTTCTGAACCTGCGTTTCCTCTGTGACACTGGACCACGTGCATCCTCAGGAGGATTGGTGCCTGACACATTTCCTTGACTCTTGGAGTGTCTGCGTCCTCTCAGGAGAATGTGGACCAACCACTTGCTGTTCTCTGTGCCTTCTCTTCAAACACCATTTCAAAAAATAATGGCGCTTTATCAATGCTTTCTGATGATAATGCTTCATAAGCAGTGTGGTGGATTAGGAGTAAAGAGTCTGATTTCTAATATCTTCCTCTGATTCATCGTTTTTGTAAATAGGATTTTAATGTATTATTTTTGTACAAGAAGCATGTTGCTGGGGTAAATCTTCATTTCCATGCAACTGTGTGTCTGTGTTTGTGTGTGTATAAAAAGCATCTCATATTTTTAGTGCCAAAATGTTCAAGCAGTATCTGCCTTCAGTGATGCAATTTTGAGCGGATTGAATTCACATATAAAAACCAAAATAGATTACTTGGATATTCATCTTTTTTTTTAGTTTTAATTTCTCCATCCACAAAAGGGCTACTATGATCTGAAGTTTTAAGAATTTGAATTAAATGTATATTGAAATTGTATACTCCATATGTTATTTCAAGTAGAAAGGAGATAATAAATTTTTATTCAGTTCCCTCAGTAGTTAGGATAAGAAAATAAATAAAAACTTTGTTTATCTATAAAAGTAAATGTGAGTCAGGCATGGTGGCACATGGTTGTAATCCCAGTACTTGGGAGGCTGAGAGATCCCAGGTTCAAAGCCAGCCTCGGCAACTTAGTGAGGCTCTCAGCAACCCAGTGAGACCCTGTTTCCAAATAAGAAGTAAAATCGGGCTGGGGGGGGGTGTAGCTTGGAGGTAGAATGCCTCTGGGTTCAATCCCTAGTACCAAAAAAGAAAAAAAAGTAAAAAAAATGTAAATGTGTCCTCTGTTGTGGAAAACTTGAGAAGTATAGAGACAAAGTGACCTTATTACCAATTTTCTTTGTTTAATTTATAATTTTTTAAAATTTTATACTTTTACTAGTGCATTGTAATTATACATCACAGTGAGATTCAAAGTGATACATGCACACATTGCTTGGTGTATTTCCCTCCCTCCGCATCCCTTCTCCCCCTTCCTATGACCAGTTTTCAAATAAAGTTTGACCTAAATTTTCCTTCTTAAAAGAGAACAAGGTGGTGATGGATACATAAGGCTTGCCTTGAGGCTCAGATATATGGTATGTCTAGCTCCTTCTATCACTTCCTGTGGACGTGCAGTTGAAATGTAAACCATGGATTGAGAGCAGGCTGCTGCTGGGTGCAGGGACACACACCTGTAGTCTTAGTGCTTGGGAGGCTGAGATAGGAGGATCACAGTTGTGAGGCCAGTATGTGGTAACTTAGCGAGACTCTGTTTCAAAATAGAAAATAAAAAAGGGCTGGAGGTGTAGCTCAGTAGTAGAATCACACACACACACACACACACACACACACACACACACACACACACCAGGCTGCGTAGGTTTTAATACTGGCTCTGCTGACTACTAGAGACATTGCTGGGAGAGGCACTACCTCTCTGAGCCTGTTTCCTTCTCTGTAGAATGGAGATAACAATGTTTACCTCCAAAATTCATCTTGAGGCTTAGTGAAGCTAATATGGTAAACCATAGTGCTCAAGCATTATTAAAAATTCATTAATATTAAGTGCAGATCTACCCAACAATCCAGCCATGTTCTGAGCGTCCTTCCTCTTGAGCAAACAGTTTCAACACTTTCATCTATGAAGCCATGGGCCTCTCTGAAATGGCGTTCATTTCCCTGTGTTCCACCGTGCTTCAGTTTTACTACTTTCCATTGTTTATTTGTGGGGATTTTCTTAGTGCTCTAGAACTTGGTGAACAGCCTATCTACCACCTCCTGAGTGTCCCTCCAGCTCACCCAAGGGTCCAGCCATTTCCTCGCCTTCCTACTGCTTTTTTGTGGGTTTGCTCTTTCTCGTGCCTTGTTTTGTGTTATTCTATCAATGTGAAATTCACTAGCATTTAGCATAAGTCTGTGAATATCCTATAATTTGGAGGAATTGGTTTTAAGTTTTTCCAAAGGGCAAAAATGATCTCTATGCAACTTTTGAAAAAGACAACAATTATGACCAGGCTCTAATCTCAAGGAACAGGAACTTAATGCTACTGCTTTTTCTTAAGAATGCCCAGAGGTCTTATGGGCCTAGTCAGATGTCTGGGGGAGAGCAGAGCATTAAAAGCATAATACCTTTCTTTTCTCTTCTTCCTTTAATGTACAGCTAAGGTACTTTGTCAATGGATTAAATTTCCAGTGTTTGCTGCACTAAGTGCATCAGAGAGAGCATCCTAAAAACTTTCCTGGAAATGTCCCAGCCTTGAGGATGGCTTTATTCCTAGAGTTTTCTTAAATGCACAGATTGAAGTTGAAGGATCCTTTTCCTTTAGAGTGTAAATCAGGAAAAAAAGATGCTTGGCTCTACACAAAAGACATCTTCTGTGTCACATAGAGCAGCAATGAACAAGTATTTAGTGTTAGCACCCAGGCAAGAAAATAGGTTCTTAGAAACACCATTCCACAATTGAGCTTTGCAACATCTGTACAGTAAACATCTGTATAGCTGTTGGCCGTTTATTCAGTAAGATGTTGATTTTGCTCATATCTATTTACCCACCATAGGAAATATTACTCTTAATAACTTCAACCGTTAAGTGCATAGGGGTTAAATAACACTGTGCAGAAATTCAAGCAAGTTGAGATTTTTTTTTTTTGGTCATCCATTCTTCCATATTAAAAAAACCCTATAAGATGTTATAAAAAGGAATCCTGAGAAGATACAGCCCTCAAAGAACTTAAGCTATTTAGAGGACATAGAATACCCACGAGAACTAAGACTGAAGATGGAAGATCTAAGTGCCAAAAGAGAGAGCTACTTAGATCATAGGGGAACTTAGAGTGGGGAGAAATTATAGGAAGCTCTATTGATAAAGAAATACTGGAGGGGCGGGGCCGAGAAGGAGCCAGGATGTGGATATGGGAGTCAGGTGAAGGACACTAAGCCACAGAATAGCATATGCAAAGGAAAGAAGAACTGTAGTTTTATTTGAGAAGAGTGGTGGGCAGTAATTGTAACCACATGGTTAGGGGTCTTCAGTGGCAGAGAAAAGAGCTTGAACATGATCTTTTAGTTGGCGCGAGCCACTGAAGACCTCTGCGGAGAAGATGGATGGAAAAAGATGGGTGATTAATCTAGCCACAGTATTTAAAATGGGTTGGATAACCAATAGGTAGGGGAAGAACAGAACTTTAAGAGAATTAAAGAAAGAAAAGATATATTTTACTGAGTATTTATGTGCACCAGTTTTATATCATCTTATTTATTATATAACACCTAAAATACTCCAATTGCAGGGGAAATTGCAGTTTTAGCACAAATCATTATATGAGCAAATTAAGGCTTAAACTTGAGAAGTAGTTCGAAAAGGGTGAAGTGTTGAGGATATTAGAAACAGCAGATTTAAAAATTTTAAAAAGTGATGCTCAGAAATTGGCTTTGCCTAACTAATTTGGTTAAACTGTGGAATTTCTCAAAACATTAGTGATTCTCCGATCTGAAAAAAAAATCCTATTATGGGCACACACACACACCTTCATTCTTGCAACTTTTGTCAATCTGGCTTGAAAAGTCATATAAAAGGGTACGTGAAAAGAACCTCCATCCTCTGTTTTTTAATCAAAGCCCCTTCACCTTTTGCTTCTAGAAGATAACTCAATTAAATGGGATTTGGGTAAAGCTTTTGAAAATCAGATAGAGGTATTTTTAACAACTTATTTCAACTTGTAAGTGATTTCAGCGTATTCAATGTGAATGTGAAATCTTTGCTGTGTCATTCTTACTGCTTTTTAAGAAATAATTTCCACATTAGAGAGTCCCCCTTAAAAGAGACTTTCAAAGAGAAAATCTAGCAATTTAGGCATTTAGCAATACAGAGAAGTGCTTCTTGAAATTCAGGAGAGAAACAGAAGCATTTTCTTACACTTCATACACAGTGCTGGTTACCATGGACATGCCATTCAAGGTTATTTAAAAGCAAACAACATGAAAATATGACACAATGCAATGGAGAACTATAAATGATTCCAGAAATATTATGTAAGTTTGGCATCCTTTAGTGAATGCCTATTAGATCTGTTTGACTTTATTTTGACTTTGTGCAGAATGACTGTATAGATGTAGGTATGGATGGATGGATGCAGGCAGGTGCGTTTGGCAGCAACTTTTGCATTGCTGATCTTGAAGGATGATCATGAAAACTCCTAAACTCAGTGGTTGTAAAAATCCTCCTCAATTCCACTTAAACATGAAGGAGGATAAAGTAAAGGGCCAGTGCTACCATAATTGCCAAATTAAAGCTTAATGTTAATTACTTTATCCATTTGATTAATACATAACGAGCGCCCAGCAGGTTGTAAACATCCTCTTAAATCCTAAATCTTCAAATAAGGCATTTTACATAGTCTTCAGAAGGCAGTCTTGTGGAGGAAAAGAATTATGAAATGTATTAAATATAATAAATTCTATAAGAGAGATCTGTGCAAGGAACCATGGGAACATGAGGGATAAATTGATTGGTGTGATGGAGGGGAGGAAGGAAGAGGAAAGAGATAGGATTCTAGAGGAGGTGCTATTTGATCTGGACTTTGATGTAAGAAAAAAAGAAGGATAAATGGTTCTCAGGGAGAGAAGTCAATCTGGAGTAAGTCAAGACATACGAAGGATGAGATGTGGCAAGCATCTTGATGTGACCAGGGCAGGTCTTGTCAAGGAAATACCAGGAAAAATAAGTTGGTTAGCTGAGCGTGGTGGTGCGCGCTTGTAATCCCAGTACTTGGGAGGCTGAGACAGAGGATTGCAGTTTTGTGACCAGCCTCAGCAACTTAGTGAGGCCCTCCACAACTTAGTGAAACCCTGTTTCAAAATAAAATAAAATAGTACTGGGGATGTAGCTCAGAGGTAGAATGCCCCGGGTCTAATCCCCAGTACCAAAAAAGAAAAAAAAAAAACAAAGTTGGTTAGGTCTAGACCATAATTCGGTGTGTGTGTGTGTGCGAAATGCAGAGGAGTACATTTTTGCTCCTCTAGGCAATCAGAAGGCAGAAGGCATTGAATATGTAATACAGGAAATAAATATCAGCACATACATATTTTAGAAACGTGAACTGTACCTGTGTAGATTCAAAGTTTACAAATTTGGAAGCAGGAACAAAAGTCAGGAATGACAGATGAGGGGAGGGAAGGGACAGCCTGAATGTTTCAGTCAGCATACTCACAGGCAGGGCCAGGACAGGCTTACTGTACTGCCCATGCCCCCAGGGACGCTTGCTGAAATAGCCCCAGCATGGATGCACGGAGGTAGGCACTATTAGTGTTAAAGAAACTGTAGGGTGACCGATTGACCACGGCTGGGAAGAAAGGCAGTCATACAAGGCTCTGACTTCCAGAACCACAGAGGTACAGAGTTTTTCGTGGATATAATCTGTCATTTATGTCTAAGAAAGTTGTATGGTAATTGGAAAAAAATTATCGACTAATGAAATTTTGCTTAGTGTGGATATAATTCAAGCAAAGCAGATAATATTTAGATTCTCACTTTAACCAAGTGTTTATTAGACCAAAATACTTTTGAAGAGAACAGTAACACAAAAGCCTTTTATTATTTAAAGAGTTCCAGCTTTCAGAATAATGTGGAGGCTGAGTCTGGAATGATAATGTTGTTGATATTGGCGATAGGCATTTGGATATTCCTGTAGAGGGCTCACATAAAAGGCCAACTATACTGCCAAGCATCAGCATTTTACAAGAAGGAGTCTCTAAGAAGGTAAAATGTGAAAAGTTGGCTGGCTGTATACCGTAAGGCAAGAACTATAAACCAGAAGGGATGGATGTGGCAAAACCTCGCCTTCATGCTTTACAAAGCATGGTTCATCTGGAGATGATGGTTCATCTGGAGAGAAGTTTTATGAATGCCGTGATATATGACAACTTTAACTCAATATCAAAACCTGCCTTAATATATTGAAAAATCCATACTCAGGAGAAATCTTGTGACTGTAGTGTCGCTCACTAAACAAACACCATTGCACATGTTTTTTTTTTTTCTCTATGAAATTATTTATTTAGAATTTGCTGTTTTACAGAGATGAAGAACCTATGGTTTATGGAAACATAATGTATGACAGAAGAGTGATCTAGCAACCCTTATGCACCACAGACGGGGCCACTGGTAAGTGTGATCTGAATCGTCTAACACGGAAGAGCTCTAAAACGACCTATGCTGAAGGATCAGTTTGTGTATTTGTGTTAACTTCGAATCCACTGCAAACGGAAACATTTAGAAAATAAAATAAAGATGAATTACTAGAAAAAATGAAACTAAAAATGAGACAAATAGGGGCTGGGGATGAGCTCAGGGCTAGAGTGTCCACCTACCATGCACAAGGGTTCCATCATCAGCATCACACACACACAAAGATCCACAAATAAAAGCACAGCCAGTGGTGCTTGGCCAGGGGCTGGAGGGGGGAGAATTCGTGTTTCAGTTTTGCAAGATGAAAGGAGTTCTGAAGATAGATAGTGGTGATGGTTATTAAACAATGTGAGTATACTTAATGCCACTAAATTGTATACTGCGGTGGTGCACACCTGTAATCCCAGTACTTGGGAGGCTGACACAGGAGAAGGTTCAAGGCTAACCTTAGCAATTTAGTGAGATCTTCAGCAACTTAGTGAGACCCTGTTTCAAAATAAAAAATAAAAATGGCTGGGGGTGTATCTCAGAGGTAGAATGCCCCTGAGTACCATCCCCAGTACCACAGGGGGAAAAATTATTAAGCCAGGCATGGTGGCATATACCTGCAATCCCAGCATTTCGGAGGCTGAGAGAAAGGAAAACCACAGGTTCGAGGCCAGATTCAACAACTTAGTCTCACATCATAATGTAGTTCAGAGTGATGAGGACATACATGCACACATCACTTGGTGAGCTTTCCCCTGGTTCCCTCTCCTCTCCCTCCCCTTCCCCATACATGATATTGAGATTGGCATTGGTAGTTTCACATAGGCACATGATGTCAGTGGAATTGTTTCCTTTATTAATTCTCCCTCCCCATGCCACCACCCTTCCCTAGACCCCCTCCATCGCTCCACTGGGGTTTATCTACCATTATCTGAAGTCCTGATTAATCCCTAGCTTCCACATATGAGAGAAAACATATGACCCTTCACTTTCTGTGACTGGCTAATCTTACTTAACATAATGTTCTCCACGTCCATCCATTTTCCTGCAAGGGACATAATTTTGTTCTTCTTTATTCCACTGTGTATATGTGCATGTCCCATAATTTCATAATACATTCATCTATTTATGGATATCTAGGTTGGTTCTATAATTTGGTTATTGGGAATTGTGCTGCTATGAACATGAATATGCATATATTACTGTAATTTTCTGATTTCAGCCCCTTTGGAAAGATGCCCAGGAGTGGTATAGCTGGATCATATGGTGGATCCATTCCCAGTTTTCTGAATAATCTCCACACTGATCTCCAGAGTGGCTGTACTGATTTGCAATCCCACCAACAGTGTAGAAGAGTTCCTATTTCCCCACATCCTCACCAGCATTTATTGTTGTTTGAATTCTTGATGATTGCCATTCTAATTGGGGTTAGATGAAAGCTCAGTGTGGTTTTGACTTGCAACTCCCTGATTGCTAATGATGTTGAACATTTTTTCATATATTTATTGACCATTTGCATTTATTCTTTTGTCAAGCATCAATTTAGTTCATTTGCCCATTTCTTGATTGGGATATTTAATTTTTTAGTATTGAGTCTTTTAAGTACTTTGTATATTCTAGATATTAGTTCTGTATCAGATGAGCAGCTGGCAAAGATCTTCTACTCTGTAGCTCTCTCTTTAGATTCTTGATGGTTTCCTTTGTTGCACAGAAACTTTAATTTAGTGCCATCCCCATAGCCATGCAGGCTCCCACTGGGACAGTTTGTAAACTCATGGTCTTGTCAATTCTGGTTGTAACCACTCGTGTCCCTGCAGGAAGGGTCTGTATTTTCCCTGACGAGTTCAGCTGCAGCCACAGGAGTTTGCTGGGCAGTTTGGCTGGGTGGTCTGGAGGTTTGTGGTCTTGAGGTTTTTGAGTGTGGAGAGAAGAGTGCAATTGCTTTTTCATGTTGGTTCTCTGCAACCACTGGCTCAAGAGGATTTATCTTCTTCTTTACTGGAGTTCATCTCCAAGTGCTGCCAGATTCTGGCAGCTGCCAGCTCCAGTGCAAGCTCACCAAGATGGCTCCCGCCTCAGCTCTCCACTCACCAGGTGAGACGCTTGGAGCTCTTTTCAGTCCCCTGCTCTTTAAGCTGCTGCAGATTCAACTATGTTTCAACTGTCTTTCTTCTGTTGAGTTCTGACTGCTTCTCTTCTTTTGCCAAGAATCAGTCTTCCCGCTGGTTGTGTTTCAAATCTCAGAGCAACTGAAATGTGTTGCTTTCCTCTATTCTGCCATCTTTAATCCCCATTGCCATGTTTCTGTCTCCCTAATTCTCCAGTTAGTGCCATATTCCTATAAGCTCTATCTCATCTTAGTTTCTCATCACCTCTGGCTTTCCATCTCCATCTGGTGATGTTTGACATTGGCTACAATTCTTAATCCAGAGCAGACCACTCCCAAACCCCTCTGCTGCATCTTGCATCTTATCCCCAGAAGTAAGTTTCTTACCTGGCTTCAGTCCCCATGGTTTTGTCATTCTCTTCTATGGACTATGGTGATCCTTTCCCACAGCTAGGAGCAGTGTCCCTGTATCCTATTTTGGTGCCTAGACCTCTAATGTCCTTTCAATGGACACCTGACGGATTACTAACAGCTCCATCCCAAAATTACTCCACCCTGAATCCTACCCATCTGCTTAAGTGCCAATCCTGTCCATCTTATTAGGTGCCAATTATTTTCTTTAATTGTGCTCAACATGTTCAAGGTCTTTTTCCACTGTGCCTTGCTACCCTAGCTGTTCCACTATTGTGAACCTTTACAACCAGGGCAGTCTTGAGCCACTGCCTTCCTGTTCCAGTTGCTCAAGATCCCATCCAGTCCTGGTTCCAGTGCCCTAATCCTATTTACCTTCCCTGGTTTGCTATTTGAAGACTTCAGTCTTTTATTTTATTATATTCTATTTTATTTGTTTGTTTGCAACACTGGGGTTGGAACCCAGGGCTTTACATATGCTTGGAAAGTGCTCTACTATTGGGCTATATCCCCAGCCTGAAGACTTCAGTCTTTATTCTACAGTCAGAAAGAAGATGAAAAGGGAAAAGTAACAGGAGAGGTGAAGAGAGAGAGAGAGAGAGAGAGAGAGAGAGAGAGAATGTGCCTTTAATAAATTTAAGCCCATAATCTACCCTTCTTATTCTCACCCCACAGCCAGATGCCAGAAGTGCCCCCAAATGTACCTTCTGACTTTGTTCAGGACCCAAAAAGAGCTATGGGGTGGCCCATGGGACTTTTGCGAGCCTGAGCTGGCCATCCCTCTTCTCAGATGTGACAGCCAAGGCTGGTCCTTCCTGCATGACATCGTAAGGATTGTGGGCAGCAAGGGCTCCATAGAAGGATACAAGGAAGTGATATTCTAAATATAATACTTGGCCTACTTCATTGAAGGTAGGCACCTTCCACCCTAATCTGTCTACACATCTTCAGATGTTGCTATGGGCCTAGCATGGGGGAAAAGCAACACGGAAGTTGGTGGTAACAGATGGAGCTCATCTGTCTCACAAATAAGGAGACAAAGATGCAGTATCTCAAAATTGACATACTTAACTGGCAGGGAGCTAATTCACCTAGCTTTGATAGTCTCTTAAATAAGGAAAGACAACTAGGGCCCTTGGAGAACATTTAACATTCTTCTCCCTTCTCCAATTAACATATAACTTTATGTGGCCATTCTGCTGATAGAATCTTCTCTTGGATTAATCTTAATTTAAATGTGAAAATTTATAATAAACAAAGCCAAAGGTACTATTAACTCTTTAGAATCACTTTTGAATTATACAATGAAACATGAATATTATCTATGAGAAAAAATACAACTTTATAGATAAGGCTAAAATGCCATTTTGATAATCTCTGCCTGTTTTGATATAGTAAACTTACTTCTTTGAGGTTAAATACATTTCCTCTTCACAATTATTGTATTATCCATTTGGTACATTATACAAAATGCTCTTCAAGGACCTCTGGAGAATTGAATGTCTGTCCTTCAAGATTATTTTGTTTACCTTAAGTAATTCAATTTTGCTTGTTTTGTGATCCTTCCTGGCAATTTGCTTAAGTGCAACTCTGTGGGGGGAATGCCAGAAAGGGAGAGGGAGCTGAGATGATGGCTCCCTGTTAGGGGGTGTGTTTGGATTCCTTAAAGGAATTTGTAGAGATGGCGCCTTTGCAAGAAAGGTATACAGAGACATTCTTTTAGCTAACAAAAATTTCAACCTGACTAATATATTTATTTCTCAGGGATGCTCTAATAAAATGTCACAAAATGGATTAAAATAAGAAGCATCTGTTGGAAGCCAGAGTCCAGTCTCAAGGCCTTGACAGAACTGTTCTCCTTCTGGAACCGGTGGGGGAAACTTTCTTGTCCCCTTCTGGCTTCTGGGGCTGGCCCTCAATCTTGACACTATTACTCTTACTCCAATCCTCCCTCCTCATGGGTTCTCCCTATGTCCTTTCATACCATCTTTACTCTGGACACCTCTGTGTTTGTGCCTACATTTTCCCCATTTTCCAGGATACTGATCCTACTAGATCAGGAGCTATCCTAATGACCTCACCTTAACTTGATCACCCCCACAAAGACCCTATCTTCAAATAGGGTCACATTTTGAGGAACTTAGGGTTAGAACCTCAATATTGATTTTTCAGGAGACACAATGCAACACATAACAAGCAGAAAAACAAATGTAGACAATTCATTAAGCTATCAAAAAGTAAAGTGTTCTTATCTAACAGGAGAAACAGGGAGAGTGGGTTTTCAATTAACAAAAGGGTATTTTCCATAGGAAAGAAACAATTCTTTTAAGTCTGCATGAGTTTAATTAGGAATTTAATGGGATTCTGATGTCTTAAAATCTATATTCACATCAATTCCTCAGAAGATTCAACATGTTACATAAAATGGGAAGCAATTAAACTAATACCTGTTTGAGAACTCATTACATTGCAAAAGTCACTGTGCACAGTTATTATTCCATTACTAAGGTAAGAGCAACTTGTGAATATCTCAAATATACTTTTTCTATCATGAAGGTCCATTTAATTCCTCCTAAAAAACCAAATCAAAGTGACACTATTTCTATTTTAGAAGTTTGCAGAAAATTATGAAATAAGTAACTTAGTGTGTGAATTGGTTTCTGACCAATTTGTGTTTCAGCCCAAACTGGAGAACAAGATGAATGTACTGATATATCCATTTGCAGGAGAACCACCTATGTAAGTGACTGGTTCTGTGAATTGTCAATAAATTCATTTCATCAGCTAGAGACATGGCATCATCCTCAGGTATAAATGGCTAGCTTCCACCTTGAGGCATTGGTGTGTTATCTACCAATCCTAATTGATGCACCCGCAGTTACTCTGGGCCCCCGTGAATTTCATAGTTTTTTTAATTTTTTTTTTAATTTTAGCAGTGCTTTGTTTGGACTCCTTACACAAAGACTTTGGTCACTCTGAGCTTACAAACTGATACTCCAGTGTCTAAGAACCAGATTGCGAATATGTTCTCTGTTCATGACCACATGAGGTTTTCATACTGTGCTGTACCACCTGCTGAAATACAAAATTCGAAGTTCTTAGCAAACCCATCTCAGGCTACTCACTATAAATCCAAGCCTGTCCTATCATATAGACTCTCAGCCTTTATTATGTGACATCATCCCTACTGACTATATTTGGAATTGTGTCTCATATTTCTTAAATCTTTAATCCTTTTGTTCTGTCAGACTTCTTGTGTTTCCTTCTAAACACCTGGCCCATCCTCTTAAACTCTCTCTTTATGCCCTGAAATCTATGTATTGAACAGAGCAACAGAAGGTAATTGCTTAAACACCATTTCTGGGGGAAGATGTCTGCTGAGAGCTAAACAGCCAATTTACATATGGACTTTGAATCAGAGTCCATGTTTTAATTTTTTGAGGCTTTGATCAATATGAACAAATGCATAAATGATTATCTAAACAAATATACACTTCAAGTTTATCCATATTGATGTGAATTATATTTTGTTCTATAGCTATTAGCAATAAGTGGTGTATCTGTCAGCATTCTTGCAGCCATAATCTAAATATCTGACCACATAACTTAGAGGAAAGAAGATTTATTTTCTTATGGTTTCAGGCTCAGCCCATGTGAGGTTGGGGACCGTGGGTCTCTGGATCTCAGGGCACGGCGGTGGTGGGAGGCCAAGGGGGAGCACATGGGCTATGCTCCTCACATCACAGAGGCTGGAAGCAAGAGAAGGAGCAGGGGAAGGAGAAACTCTTTATATACTCCCCAAGGCCGCACCCCCAGGGACCCACCTCCAGCCACACCCAACCCGCCTACCAGGTACCACCCAGGTAAATTTACTACAATGGATTTATCCACTTCTGGGATTACAACCATCATGACTCAATTATATCAGCTCCAAACACCAATTTATGAACTCTTCAAGGGGCCATTCTATGTCTAACCATAACAAACGGCAAATAGCCAATTTACATGGCTAAACATCTTTTACTTTGCCTAAAGAACTTGTTCACATAATCATGCAGAAGAGAGTGAATGAAAAGGAGGGGATTCTGAAGTATCTGAAGATTCCTGTGATGCTCTTTTCCTTCCAAAATTTCTCTTCTCAAAGCTATGTCACCTGGGATGCTCCACTTTGGAAGGGGCAGCAGGGGCAAAAGTTCTCTCAGATGCCTTCTTCCAGCTCGGTGGAGAAGATGAACAGTGGGAGGTTTTGTGGAACAGATAGTTATTTTGATGTTTGTAGGCAAACTTTTAGATAGTTATCCCACTCCCACCTCACCTCCACAGAGTACCTCCTTCCCAGGAGACCAGCAATAATGGATGCCTCCTGTTTACCTAGTACCCTTGGGAGTAATTCACATATTATATATTAGATTATACATCTGTTATAGTTTGGATCTGGAAAGGCCCGTGTCCCCAAGGCTTATTTATCAAAGGCTTGGTCTGTAATGCAGCAATGCTCAGAAGTGGGGCTTTGGGGAAGTGATTGAATCATGGGGGTTTTGACCTCATCAGAGGGTTAATCCATTGATAGGTTCATAATTGAATGGATTATTGGGAGGTGGTGGAGACTATAAAAGGCGGGGCCTAGTTGGAGAAAGTAGGTGACTGGGGCCATGACTTGGAAGAGTATATCTTGTCTCTGACTTTTCTCTCTCTTTATCTTTCTCTTTTCTTCTTCTTCTTCCCCTTCCCCTTCCCCTCCTTCCTTCCCCTTCCCCTCCTTCCTTCTCCTTCTCCTCCTCCTCTTCCTCCTCCTCTTCCTCCTCCTCCTCCTCCTCCTCCTCCTCCTCCTCCTTCTTCTTCTTCTTCTTCTTCTCCATTCTTCCCCTCTCTCTCTCTCTCTCTCTGGATGCCATGAGCTGAGCAGCTCTCCTGTGCCATACCCTTCTGCCATGATGTTCTGCCTCAATTCAGTCACAAGCAATGGAGCCAGCTGACTGTGGACTGGATCCTCTGAAACAATGAGTCAAAATAAATCTTTCCTCCTTTTTTTTTTCTTGGTAGTGGAGATTGAGCCTAGGGACATTCCACCTCTGAGCTACACTACACCCTCAGCCCTTTTTATATTTTCTACTTTGAAACAGGGTCTCGCTAGGTTGCTGAGAATCTCACTACATTGCTGAGACTGGTCTCAAACCTGTGATCCTTCTGTCTCAGCCTCCCAAGTACTGGGATTACAAGTGTACACCACCACCTTTAAGTTGTGCTTCTCAGGTATTTTGTCACAGCAACGGCAAGCTGACATGTCATCTTTTATTCTAGATAAAGGGCACTGAGGAGGTGGAAGTTGTGATGTGTGAGGTGCAGAGTTGGGAGATGGTTAGTTTCACAACACTGGCTATTCTAGGAGGAGTCGGAGTAGGTGGAGACCCTCAGCATGAGCTGGAGAGGCACAGTGATCACAGGAGGTGCTGAGTCTGAGAGGGATTGAGAGCCAATGCAAGCTTCTTGCAGTTTCAACTTGTCTGCTCTCTCTCAAGGGAAAACTTGGTACCACTGTCCTTGGAGGGGAAGAGAGGAAGGTCCCATCCTTTCCTTTATGGCTGGACCAGAGGAGGCATTCTCAGGAAGTGTTATTTTGATGTTTGATGTTCTGTCCTCTAGACCTGCTTCTTGATTTCTAATCTCTCTTCCTAGAGTGGCCCGCCACTCTGACATTAATTACTCACCCACTAGCTTAGCAGGACCAGGGGAGTGTTTTGCGGGAAATGACTATGACGTGTGTGTGCCCAGAGACTGAATCCAGGCTTGTTCTTCTTCTAGAACCCCACAACCTGCCTGAACCCTGCGAATAATGGTACAGATTGCTCAGTTTAGTCAACCACAGAGGTAAACAGAGTCATGAGAAAGTTAAACCTGTCCTGACATTAATTCAGGTGTACAGGATTTTTTTGGGGGGGGCTGAAGATTGAACCCAGAGGCATTCTACCTTCAAGCTACACCCCAGCCCTATTTTATCTTTTATTTTGAAACAGGGTCACACTAAGTTGCTGAGGCTGGCCTTACACCTGTGATCCTCCTGTCTCAGACTCACAAGTACTGGGGTTACAGGTGTGCACCACCATGTCCAACTAACTACAAATACATTTTTAAAATTTTTCTTCAAGTCTCCGAAAGTAATTATGAATTCTTATCTCTCTGGCTTGGTAAAAAAAAAAGCCAATTTGGGCCTTGTTGTCCCTGGAGTTTAATGGAACCCCGCCAGCCACTGGTGTCCTACCCACATATTTTATCATCTGATACCTTTTTCACCAAACTGTATATTCTCTTCAGGTCTCACATTCCATTGCTTCTCAGCTCTGCTTGCAGCACAAAGACTAATATTTCAATAAACAAATCTTCAACATTGTTAAGAAGGGTTTAGGTGTTGGGTCTTTGGGTAGCACTGCCAGGTAAATATTAAGGACTGTGTAGTGTTCATATTACCCTCAGCTCCTTCTATAGATTCTAATAAACTGACTGGAAAAACATTCACTTCATAAAGTTTTTTAGTTTCTTACTGAATTTACTGACAATATTTTTGGATGGGCATTGTTAAAAATTTAGTTGCTTTTATATTTTATTATAAGCCTTTTCAATGCTAGGAAATATATACCATCTTTTTCTTGTCACATCAGAAGTCGACTAAGGGTGATAATACATTGAGATCACCTGTCAGAGGCACCAAAGAAAGGAAGATGAGGTTTAGCCAGGTGTAGTGACCAAGAACTCTGCAGAAACTGTCCCCATCCTGGAGACAGTAATTATGCTCACAGCTAAAGATCTGTAACACCCCACCCCCATTTGTATGTAAAGAGCTGCATGTAGTCACTTTCTCTGGGGAAATGTGTCTATAGCTTCCCTTAATATCTTAAAATTTCTAGAAGAGCTGTATGTAATTGCAGCATCCTTCTAAAGGGCCCCTGTGCTTAGCGAATTATCATGCCTGATTATGTTACTCAGCACTCTCAAGTGTGAATTTATCTCAGAGAGCGATCCTCCTAAAACTGATTATTAAATTGGGTGAAGGAGCATTATCTTCACTAGCAGCATATAGACGTCTGAAAATGTGGTTTGCAGTTCTTGCAGTCACTGACATGAATTCTTTTAGATTCTGGGGTTATTTAGTGTTTTTGTCTAAAAATTAGGAGTCATATTATTCAGCTCTTTTAAGTCATAAAAGTGAAATATGATGCATAAAGTTATTGAAATTCTATAAAAGGAATTTATAACTGAAAAGCATTCCTGTTACCAAGGACTCAGAGTTACACTTCTGCTATTTTTCCTTTTATTTCCAAGAATAACAGGGGTGTTAAGTGTGGTCTGGTCTACATATTTCATTCCCACTGGCTCAAGAGGATGCTGCCTGCGAAGAATACAGAACAATTTAGTGGAAACATTAAGAGCTAGCTGGAAGGGAATTTTAAAATACAGAGGGTAATTTGACAAAAATGAAATCTTTTATAATAGCACAGCAAAGATTAAGATAATTACAGCACAAGATAGTTCTGTCACACTTTATCATTCTGTTCTTAACATCTGCAGATATTATGAAGTAGATTTGGTATTCTACTATAATTTCTGCCAGCGTGTGCTATTATTTCTTTCAGTCAAACCCTGCAAGGCAGAGCTCTCCCAGGTACATTAAGACATTCTCCCGCACACAGCGTCTCTCGGTTATTTTAGAGCAGATAATTTAATGGTGCTCTAGCACTCTCCTGTGCCCAGCTGAGCATAGCACCTCCAAGCAGTCCATTTCTTATTCTTATAAGTGGACTTAAAGGCATTAATTTGGCAAAGGAATCTAAAGTTCTCTATAATCTGTCTCCTCATTATGTAAACTTGCATAGGGATATACGCCCACACCTGACTGAGTTATAAAGTGCTTTCTAGTAGAAAGCAAAATATTTCTTTTTCATATGACACTAGATTGATGCTTAATTACTGAATTCTTGGTCATTAAACCAATGAGCCTATACAAAAGTACTGGGAAAATGAAAGAAATCCTTTAAAAAATCTTAACCAAACTATTTTAAATGAATATTAGCATGCGTCATATGAAGTTGTTATTGAATTGGATATGTGTATTAAAGATATTCACTATGCTTGTGGCTAGCCTGTTTTAGAATAACTTAATAGTATTGAAAGATACAGAAAATGTTGATTTTGCCAAAATTCTCAATATTGAGATACGCAGTTTTAGATTTAAACAAATAATGAATATTCTCAGGTACTCCATAAATACTGAATAGACTGAAACTAATTTCTTCCACAATTCCAAAATATGATTTTATTCCTTCAATTTTATGTAGAAAAAAAGTGATTCAAAACTTCAAACATATCTACCTCAAAATTTCATCTTTTATAAATAAAAAAATCCTTAAAATGGCAAAATAAAAATACATATACATATTTATTCATCAAATTATTCTGTGACTTTTGTTTTTTCCTTAGGTAGAAAGGGGAATAGCAAAAAGAGAAAAATAGATGTTTGTCATTTTATTATTTGAGTCTACATAAGAATGAATCATTTAAAGTATTGTCATTATTGATACTGTGCTTGTCAAAGGGGCCTACTGAATGATTTCCTAGTGACATGATCAGTGAGTGTAGGAAGAATAAGAAGTCGTTTGTTTCCCATTTCTACCCACAATTCCCAGCTCAGTCTTCATTAGTTTATGTGAGCTAGCCTCCCTGGCTTAGGCGATGCCGCTCTCCTCCCTTCAGTTCCTCCTGTATTATATTTCCATTGTGTCATTTAGCAAAAAACACCTGGAATGCTTTGCTGTGATCTAACCTAAAAGAGAGTAACGTAAAAAAAGTTTTAGGCATTCTAGATATTTAGCTAACTTTTTGACATCATCTACCATGACCAGCATCCTCAAATTCTCCAGCCCATCAGAATTGTCTGCCCAACTCCATATCCATTCTAGATTCATGTGCTATTACTCATAAGCCCATCTCACCTAGAATTCCTCTTTCTCTTATCTCATCTTAGCTGTGTCTTACTCCTCTTGCTCTGGCTAATCAGATTCTTTCCTCTTCCACTAAGTCTTCCCCCAACAGTTCAATCCAAAGTAAATTTTAAATAGTAAATTTCATAGCATTATTGTTTTTTCTTCTTTAGAAAAAAGTCATATTATACATTGGGACATTTAACAGAATGGAGAATTTCATTCACCTGAATTTCAGAAGAGATGTTCTTTTTACCATAAGCAATCAGAGCAGGGAACTGAAAGCACCTTCATGGGAACTTTATCAGTGGAGAAGGGTCACGGGCTGTGAGAGGACAGGAGGCTGGGGAGGAGGAGAAGGTGGAGGGAAGCCAGGGGACTTTGTGGATAGAGAGAGGAGAGCTGCCATGAAAGCAAAATACTGGAGAGAATAAAAATATCAGAAGACTTTTAAAAAACTTTGTTGTTATCCAATTTCTTGTGCTATTTTTACAAGAAAACCTACTGAAAGAATAGCATTATCTTCCAAAACTATTGACATGAAATGCATGATGTTTTTTTTAATACTCTGAGACAAGGCAAAAGGAGATGCAGGTTTTAAGGTTTATAAACACACTAATAAATCCTGAATTTTTTGCTTGCATGTATTTCAAGTTCTTATGGGTTTATGATGTCTTTATTATTTACACTCTTGAGAAAGGAATTTTATGCATTTTGGTATCTGATAATATGTGACCTGCAGAATAGGGCTCATCATATCACACCTGCTTCCTGGGTGCTTCTGTGGAGAAGTTTCAAATCAAAGTTTTATTAGAAATAGTTATATTATTCAAATTTTACAAACATATTTAACGACTTGAGGAGATGTCGACATATCACTTTTAAGTGTGTGTGTGTTCTCCTGGCCTTAAAAACTCAAGAGACATAAGTTAAAATATCTAGACAAATATCTTATTCATGGCAAGAAAAAAAGGAGAAGTATATAATCTGGTACTTTAGAAGAAGACAAAGAAGAAAGAGAGGCGGTAGTTGATGGTGGACATCAATTCTCTTTTTGAGTTGCTTAGGACATTTTTAGTTTCGTTGCCTTATTTAGATACCAATGCTGCCAGAATCTATTCCTAGCACATTATGCCAGGATGGAAGAACATTCCCCCCATCACAACTAGAGCATCAAGACCCATTTTTACTCCTAAAAGCCAGACAGTGGAACACAGTGGATATTTTCTTATGGTAGATAATTTCATGTAAGAAAAAGCAAAATCTTTCCATCTTCTCTGTTTAATGAAACAGTGAATCATGGTCTGGGAGCCTGAGGAATAGAAAGGAGTGGGAGGCATCAGAATCTATTCCTGGACCTGCCCTGACTCATGGGGTGTATTTGGACAATCTCTGAATACCTTTCTGTCTCGGCATCACCAGAACGTTGATTTATCAATCCATTCATTCATTCATGCATGAACACTAGTGAGTAACCACATACCAAGATGAAAAGTAGTAGCTTCTAGAAACACACAGTCTGTGAAGAAGGATGGATACATAAGTAAGTCATTACAATTCTTGTGACAGAGTATAACATGTGCTCAAGGTACGGTGGTGTGACAAAGCAGTGTATAGGGCACATCGGGAGGGGTTCAGAGAGGAAGAGATACTAGGATGGGTCTTGAAGAGTAGGTGAGCCGGGCGTGGTGGCGCACGCTTGTAATCCCAGTACTTGGGAGGCAGAGACCGGAGGATCCGGGTTCGCAGCCAGCCTCAGCTGCTTAGGGAGGCCCTCCGCAACTTCATGAGACCCGGTTTCAGAAATAAAGTATAAAAAACAGGGCCGGGGGTGTAACTCGGAGGTAGAACGCCCCTGGGTTCAATCCCTGGTACTGCAAAAAAAAAAGAGTAGGTGAGCATTTGCTGGTATAAGTTGGGAGAAGAGGGTTCTAAGTACAGGGAACAGTATGTGTATGAAAGAACATTTTGGGGGTAATGTAAATGGATTAATATGAGAGCATAGGGTGCATAGAAAGCCATAAAGGAAAAATTGGAGAGAAAAAAACAAGGCCAAATATTGGGGGACCTTATATGCCATGCGAAGAGTTTAGTCACATGGTTTAATCAGAATGGTAATATGATCCTAAGTCTGTTTTATTTCAGAAGATAGCTTTGGTGATCATGTGACAAATAGACTGCTAGGTACCAAGACTAAAGTTAGGTAAAGCATTCAGAAGGAAAGTGCCGAAATTCCAGCAGATGAGGGGGAGACCCTGTGCCAAACTAATAGGAATGAAGAGGTGGGCAGATATTGACCAGGTTAAGGAAGGAGGATGGACAGGAGAGCCGCAGGGCCATTGGAATGTGGGGGAGGAGGGAGAAGGGGTGTCTGGATTGCTCCCAGAGATTCTTGCTCAATCCACAGGTGACTTGCTCATTTTATTAACTTATTACTGGAAGAAGGACAAGGGATTTGTATTTGTGTATGTTGAATTTCAGGTGATAAGTAAAAACTCGGGAAGTTTCATTTTTATTTCTCAATGAATATTTCTAAAGATTAACCCACATTTTTCTAAAATCTGGAGTGAGTCCAATGAATATTATGCTACCAGACTTTTCTCTCACAGAACGGCTTCGCAATGCTCCCTTTCTAAACCTCCCTTCTGCTCACTTTTCCCTCTTTATTTTAATTTTGGTCTCACAGCAGATGACTGTGTGGCAGTCCAGAATTACTTCTGGAAAATTCAGAGGATCACATCTACAAATAACTTTGTAAGCAACCATGCACTTTTACATTGCTACTAGCTATTGTTAATTTTTAAGACGGTCTTATTTTTGTTGCTATTCTAAAGTGAGCACTTGGCACTATTTGCCCGTGAACTCTCTAACACAGCCCTTCCAGATTGCGGATGGGTTCACCATGTTTAAAATGAAATGGGGTGTGATTGCTATTTAAGTCTTCATATTTTACCAAAAATTTTTTATAAGTATGCAAAGACTATGCTTTCATCCAAAATAGAAAGAGAGGAAAGAGGGACTGAGAGAAGTTAAGAAGGGAGAAAAATTTAAAAAAACCTTCCCTAAACCAGATATGAAAATTAAATGAGAGGTTTGTATTTGAATCGAAAGCTGTGTTTTCTGAGAATTTTCCTATTTCTTATTTACCCTCTGGAATAAAAATTATTCTTTGACATGTTCCCCTGGAATATTTCAGTGATCAAGGTGATGGAGTTGATTGCTCCAAATCTCTCAATTTGGAATTAATTGTGAAAAGGCATCAAATGCCATAAAACAAGTCCCTACTTTTGTCTGACAAGAACAAAGAAGGCAAATCATGGATAATTCAATCCATCACAGGCTGACTGATGCCCTAAAGGATAATATATTTATACACTTCAGTGTCTACTTCATATACAAAACTTTTTTAATACCATCAGAAATAGTTATGTTTTTAGGGAAAAAATAAAGTTAAAAATAAGTGTCTATTTAAGAACTTCCAAGACAAAATAATCTCTGTATTTTCCAATTCAGCATTCTTTATAAATCTGTGTTCCTATTCCTGCATCATTACATCAGATCTTGAAGACATCCAAGCTTCCATTATTTAAGACTTGATTAGCAAATTCTACCACTCCTGTTCTCTGATCATCCCCCCAGATCACCCCCATGAACATTGCTCTCATTTAATGAAAGAAGGGGAAAAATATGAAATCAAATTCAATCAGTGTAACCTACAGTTTTAACAGTCCTGGAAAAATAATTGGTATGGAAGACTGAAACTAATGAGGAAGGTGGAGGAGGAGGAGGACCAGGAGACAAAACAAAATGTGGAATGACCGCACTTGTTTTCAGTACAAATTTTAGTGTTGTTTTTGCTAACAATATTCCATCAGTATAAATAAGCAAGAATTATCTTTATAGATAGAATGAAGTGAGAAATCATATCTTTAATACTATTAATACATAATGTGTGTGTATTTGTGTGTGTGATGCGGGAGATGAAACGGAGGGCCGCCTGCATGCTAGGCCAGGACTCTGCTACTGAACTGTAGTCCTAGCCCTTGATCTGAGGGTCTAGTCAATAGAAGTTACTGTCCTTTAGCTTTTTTTTTTTTGGTCTTTTAGCATATCACATAAATATAAATTCATTCTAAAAATTATACACTGGTCAAATAATATAATTATTTAAAAATTCTAATAAATTGTTCAGTTAGTGTTTGTTCTCTATTCTATCCCTTTCTCTTTATTCTTTTCCTCATTTCTGGAAATTTTCTTTAATCCTTTATAAAAAACATCAAGGAGACTATTTTTAAGTTTTCTTTATTTCCAGTGGTTAGGTTTAATCCATTTCAAGAACATAGTAAAATGCTACTTGATATTGTGAGCAATGGAAATAGCTTATGCTGGGAGATTTTCCAATTGTAACTAATCTGGACCTATGATATTTTGGTGGGTTTAATTGAATATAAATGTATTGAAATTTAGAGCTTTTATATAAATATATTATTGTATTTTAATAGATCATAATACCAAAAGTTATAACATATAATTTAATTTTATCACTTTTTAATTTAATGCAACTATATAAGGACTTTTTGGATGTGTGGTACTAGGGATTGAACCCAGGGGCATTCTACCTCTGAGCTACTCCCCCAGCCCTATTTTATTTTTTATTTGGAAACAGGGTCTCACTAGGTTGCTGAGAGACTCGCTAAGCTGCTGAGGCTGGCCACGAACCTGTGATCCTCCTGCCTCAGTCTCCCAAGAACTGGGATTACAAGTGTACACCACCACAACTGGCAAGATTTTTTTTATTAGCTTATTACTAAGATTATTTTTAACTTCTCTTAAGTATTTTATTGGATAATAAAGTTTACTACAATATGTTTTATATGTTATTGTATATTATTTAAAACTGGGTTTTGTTCTATTAGAATAGAGCAAGTTAAAATTATCAATTCAAATTATATATACCTGAGTGGCTTTATCACTGAGTGATACAGAGAATATGGTACTCACTAATTCAACAATATTAAGTGGAGAAAAGGGTGATAAAAGATAATAGCTTCTCTCAGAAAAGATTAATAAGAAAATGAAGTTACCCTGACAAAAGGATTTGGGCTTTCTCACACCTTTTCAAAAACTATGCATTTAATCATTTTTATCTGGGTCTATGTAATTTATGAAAAGAAACTAATTAGATTAGCTATCCAAAATAACATTGTTAATGCCTCAGTGCCCTTTCTTATAATTGAAATTGTATGAACATGTTTGTGATATAATCATTTGTTTCCAAAGATTGAAACACGGTAATGACAAAATTGTGTTTAGACTTGAAATCTGGCAAACTAATTCAAGTTGAGAAAGGGACAATTTGGAGGAAAAATGTGGTCTTTCCTCATATTTAAGTTGAATAAAAAAATACTATGTTATTCCAGCAGGCAATGCTCACTGCTACAGCAGAGCTTGAATAGAAACCAGACTATGTTGAAGCACTCTGGACCAGGTGGCAAAGACATGGTAAGTCCTTAATCATGTTGCCTTCTGGACCATGACTGTGGTTTCTGCATTATAAACTCAGAGGTGGTGTGAAGTGATTTTAAATGATATCCAATTATAACGCTTTTGATTATCATGATATTACTAATAGGACTATCAAAAACCATGGATAGAATTTCTGAAAATAAATAAGCAACACAAAAACAGATCCCTCTTCTATGCAAGACTTGACTGAAAACACAAGGGGAAAAAAAAGAAGAAAGTTGACATCATCGATGGAATTTTAGAGTAGTGTGTCATCTACATAGCATAAATTACATACATTTGCTATATATAATGTAGATGGGATCAGATAATTGATTCTAAGAAACAGCGTATTTTATAAGGAGCCAGAGAAGGAGTCATCATTGAAAATACATGACTTTTCCTGATTTGATAAGAGATGGACGTAGGTGTTGGCCCATAAATGGATGAGAGATGCTACTATACAGGGAGGGGGCTACATACAGCAAATAAATACCTATGGGAGGCAGATTTCTCCCTCAAGCATCTTATCACTGATCCTTGGGGACTTGGTTCTGATGTGGCAGGTAGGGAGTTAGGCACAATGAGGCTGCTCCTTGCACACAAGGTCTGAACATCCAACAGAAAGAGGCCTTGCCTGTCCTGCTCTCACCAGCAGGGGGAAAAGCCCCCACCCCAACCAGGCCCTTAGGTAACTGCACAGCAAACAGAATCCTGCAGGAAGGAACACAAAATCAGAGAGAACAGTATGAGCTGACACTGCTGAGAAAAGTACCTGAATCCATTTGCTCTCTCTGACAACAGGATAGGAAGAGTGGTGTGCCAGACCCGGTTTGAACTGGCTCCAGAGAGCCAGCTGTTAGGTGTTTAAGGATTGTGAAATCCTGCTTTTGTCACGTTGGTAGATTGAATTCAGTCATTATGGACTTGAGAAGTACGACAACCAAAATGAAATATTCACTGAAGAGGCAGAAGAAAGAGGCATCAGTTTTAAACATAGATCAAAGAGAAGAGGCCATCGGGAAAATGGAAAGAAGAAAGATGAAGAAAATTGAGAAGAGGGCCTGAGAGGAATCCAAGGCTCCTCTAAATGCACCAATATATGTGTAATGGGATCTCCAGAAGAGAAGATAGAAAAGGGCCAAAAAAGTATTGAAGAAATAATGCCATCTGTGATACCATAGGAAAAAACAAAGTACTTAGGAATAACCCCAAAGGAAGAAGTGCACATCTTGTTATTTATACTAAAAATTACAAAACACCATTGAATGAAATTAAACACCTAAAGTAATGGAAACACAGTCTGTGTTCATGAACCAGAATACCTCACTATTGCTAAAGTGGCAATACTCCCCTAAATTGATCTGCAGAATCAACATACTGCTTATCAAAATTCCAGCTACTTATTTCCAGAAATTGAGAAGCTAATCCCAAAGCTTATATTAAAAAGCAAGAGACCAAGAAGAGCCAAACTGGTCTAAAAGAAAAAAAATGTGGAAGATTTATACTTCCCAATTTCAAAACTTACTACAGAGCTAGAGTAATCAAGACAGCTTGGCACTGGCACAAATAGAGGCACGTAGATCAATGGGACAGAGTCAAGACTCCGTGAGTACACTTTTGTATTTGTAGTCAATTGTTTTTTTACAAGGGTGCCAAGACAAAAAATGAGGAAAAACAGGTTTTTTAAACAAATGGTTGTGGGACAACTGGATAACTATATGCAAAAGCATGAAAACGGACCTCCTACTTCACACCATATGCAAAAATTAACATGGATCATAGACATAAATGTAAGAGCTAGGACTACAAAACTGTTAGAAGACAGCATAGGAGTACATCTTAGTGACCTTGGGTTAGGCAATTGTTTCTTAGATATAACATCTAAAGCACAGTGATAAAAAGTAGATATATTGGACTTTATCAATATTAACAGCTTTTTGTACCTTAAAGAATGTGCTCAAGAACATGAAAAGAAAGCCAGGCATGGTGACACATGCTTGTAATTCTCAGATGCATCAGACTGACATTTGTCTTCAAATGGGGAAAACTAAGGCCGGGCGTGGTGGCGCACACTTGTAATCCCAGTACTTTGGGAGGTGGAGACTGGAGGATCCGGGTTCGCAGCCAGCCTCAGTTCTATCTCTCTCTCTCTCTCTCTCTCTCTCTCTCCCTGTCTCTCTCTCTCTACTTAGTGAGGCCCTCCGCAACTTCGTGAGACCCTGTTTCAAAATAAAGTATAAAAAATAGGGCCGGGGGTGTACCGTGGAGGTAGAACGCCCCTGCATTCAATCCCCGGTACCGCAAAAAAAAAGGAAGTAATGAAAGAACACACTTCTGAAAACGATTTCAATGGTGGCATTGAAAATATGACAACTGGTATTGCAGCCACTGATGAAGAAACAGAAGCTGGCCTTGGGCCTGGCTGGGACCCGAGACCCTGCTGGCGTGGCCATTAACGCTTCACTTACTGGATCTCCGGGTGTTCTGGTGGCTCTGAGGCACAGGTAGGTTTTCCAGGGGTTTGGGACAGAAGCAATTTACCAGTTTACACAACCATAGTCTCACAATCTTTGGTTTCGATTCTTTGGAGCCTAATGTGTTTCAGAATTCAGAATATTTCAGATTTTATTAATTTATAGAAAATATAGAAGCCTGAGGAACATGTTAAAAATTTACCATGAATATCAACCAAAAACATATAGGCCATTGTAGACTATAGGATACATGCCTGTATATCTTTAATAAATACCTTACAAGGCAAAAAAAAAAAGTATTTTAAAAAAACTTTAGACAAACTAACCAATGACTGTTATGTGGATCACTTACTCTCAGCCTTCCGGAGACCTTTCTACCTGAGCTACCCTCTATATTTCTTTTTCCATCAACTTCTCTCTCCCATTAGATCCTTTCCATCAGCAATTAAAATGCTCAACGCTTTTCCATCTTTAAAAAGCACTCTTCACTTCATCTCACCAGGACATCTTATCAGTTGCTAAGCAACTCTCTCTCGAGCATCTCTTTCTTGTAAATGTCTCTCTCCATCTCTACTGCCTTTCCTTTAGTTTGTGATGATTTTCACCTGCGTATATAGTTTCTATGCATATTTCCTGCCCTCTGGTCTTGCTCCCTGCTAGGGACTGAATTGTGCTCCCCCCATTTATATATTGAAGCTTTAACCACCAAACAGATAGTATTTGAAGGCGAGGTCTTTGAGAGGTAAATACATTCAGATGAAGTCAAGGGATTCATGCTATTAGAATAAGAGCCCAGATTTCCTCTCTCCCTCTCCCCCCCCCCTCTCTCTGTCCTGCTATGTGAGGACAGAATGAGAAGGTTGTCACCGGCAAGCCAGGCAGATGCCCTCACTAGAAACCACACCAGCCGGCACCTGGGTCTTGAACTTCCCAGCCTCCAGAACTGGGAGCAGTTGATGTCTGTTATTTAAGCCTCCCAGCCTGTGGCATTTTTTTATGGTGGCCCAAAGCTGACCAAGACATCCTCCTCCTTCATTTCATTTCCCCCACCAAGCCAGAGCATTTCTTTTAAATCACAAATTTGAGCTCCGTCCTTCCCTGCATTCAACACAGTCATTATTTCTTCCTTTTACACACACACACACACACACACACACACACACACACACACACACACACACATACTTTAAATCCCTCTGCCTAGCACTCTCCTATTGAGGCCTAGATAGACCCTCAAATAGGACATCTAAGCTACCAACCTCCCTAAACTTCATGTTCGGTCTCATCTCTTGACAGTACAACTACCGTTCACCCAACCTCCCAACTTCATTGCATGATTTAAACATCTCCTTCTTTTTTTTTTTTTTTTTGCGTT